>CAUYQV010098099.1:0-57056 GCA_963574575.1 Galagoides demidoff | reverse complement strand
GCCATTTTTTGGTTGCAGCCATCATTGTTATTTGGCGGGCCCGGGCTGGGGATTCGAACCCCCCAGCTTAGGTGTATGTGGCTGGTGCCTTAGCCTATTGAGCCACAGGCACCGAGCCTCCTCTCGCTTTTTATGGTATCTAATGTGTTTAAGACTCTACCCTAGGGAAACCAGTTTTACTAAGGCTTAGCTAATACCTTACCCCAATTTGGAATGATTTGGAGTTGATCTTGTATAATGTCAGGCCTTGCCTCTGACGACCCGACATATGTCAAGAAGATCCAGCTTCTTTTATGTTCCTAGTGACTAGTCCTGGCTGTGGGCTGTGAGTGAAACCAACAGCTCACAGAGATCTGTCTGATTAGTCGTTTCCTGTGTTAAGCCAGTGAACGATTGAACAGTCTCTTTTCCTTCATGACAGAATTCTGCTATTTTCTGATTTACTTTTGACCACGAATCTACTTTGATATCAGAAGACACGGGGTTAATTTATTATTAAAGACTCATCTTGGACCAGGGGCTTTCAAGTGATTCATCTGACTGCACAGAAGTGGTTGTCAGCCTCAGTAGACCTCTAGTCCCAGGTTTGGGGTCAAACATGGCTTTGAAGCTGGTTTGTGTGACTTGGCTTTATGATTGGACTGTGGGTAATCTAATTATTCACTCCCAAATTCCTCCTGGGTTCAGAGTAGTTGTTAACATTGGCCTTATAGCATTGTATGTGGCTTAAATGTAAAATAAGGTGTGTAAAATGGAATCCACTGTCATTAGTAAGTACTCAGGGAATGAATTAAATTGAGCATGTTTTTCTTGTTCTGGGTGAAATGTCATATACATGTATGTTTTCTGTTAGGAACAGTATGAAAAATGGAGTTAGGGGACATTATTAGAAATATTGACATTATCTTTCAGATAAATTATGAGTCAAATATCTTTCTGCGGACTGGCCATAGACACCAGAGACATCTTGTCTCAAGTGAAATGTACTTGATGTGTCACATTAGAGTTCATTGACTTTTGACTCCAGAAGTGAACTTGTAAAATGTAATTTATTACCAGGTTAAGGACTGTTTGAATAACCTTTCACATTACATATAAAATGGAATTCCTTGATAGGTGGTGATGTTTTCTGGGCAGACAAATGAACCCTTCTCACTTCTGAGAAGTAGACCACCTTCTTCGGGAGGACTTACTGCTCTTCCCATCATTCCAACAAGGTGGTCCAAGTGTAGACTAGCCACTTACGCGTCCATGGCCCAAGTCATACCTTTCTTGAGAGTTTTAAAAATTCCGTGAAAAGAGAAATAGTCCCTCTTAGAGTTGGCAGAAGTGGAAAAGGCGGGCTTCAGGCTGGAGGACAAAGCCAGCCTATAGAAACAAAGGTACCAAGTTGTCCCAGTACAGTTCATTTTGAGTTGATTCTAGGCCAGGCACCCCCATGACTTTTCCAGTGCTGGCTTATTGAGAGTCACGTATCTCCCTTTTTGCACTTCATGGGCCATTTCTGTTACCTTCAAGTTAATCAGTGCTGGCTAATTCATTTGGTTGTTTGTACTTGGAACGTTTACTTAGCAAACATGCCTTTGCCATGGGCAATTATAGTAAAGTATTTAATTGCACTGAAATCAGGATAGCTGATTTTATGATACAGCTTTATGAGAACAGTGGTAGTGTTTATTTCCATCTGTCATGGAAGCAGAATTATGTTGAAACTTATCAAAGGATGTGTGTGTGTGTGTGTGTGTGTGTATTAATGACTCTTTTGACAGAGTCTTGCTCTCAAGAAAATGCCATATACCTTTTATATATATCTGCAATACCATAGCATGAAGATGTCACATAACAAATGTATACCCATGATGATTCTAGGAGTTATAAACTATCTTGAAGAATTGTCCCTTGCTACTATGTATGGTTAGGAGCACATTAGGTAAATAAGATGTTTGTGGCTATAACACATACATTGAGAGGGATGTTTATATTTAAGGAGGAATCGATACTTTTGCAAGATTATCAAATATGTACATATCTGTTTCTTGCTTGAAAGGGAAAAATGACTTACGGCCTCTCTTCCCTTCTGTGGCTTAGTGTTTGGGGAACTGAGATTTTACGTGACAACACTGTTTTGTAAACTCTACTTCCTTCTAGGAAGCATGAGATTTACTGTCTCAGTAGCACTCTGCATTGTTGGAATATGTCATAAAGAGCAAAGAGACACATCTGCTGCTTGGGTCCTGCTTGCCAACTGGTTTGAACAGCTATAGTATTTGTTTATTCTTGATGTGTCAGCAGTCCAAGGGAAAGTTTTCCTTTCCCCTTTGTGGCTGTTATGTAACTTAAACATCATTATATCAACAACAATGACTATTTATTCAGAATCAGCTGGACCCTGTGGGACACAAAGCCTCTGAAACACAATCTCGGCTTCAGATGGACTTTTGTTATCTGGTGAGAGAGAAAGGTCAGGGATCTCAAAACGAAGGGTGACACTAAGATACTAGTACATGAAAGAAAGTGAAGTAGAGAAGCCAAGAATAAGGTCTGTAGATATTTGGAGGAAAGAAGAGATCCCCAGGGCCTGGGCCAGTGAGCGTGGTTCCAGGAGAAAGAGAGAGGGTTTGGGTGGATCTGAAGATGGATAAATAGTAAAAAGAACGAGAGAAGGTCATCAGTCAGAGGGCACGGTGTGGGCCTAGTGCTTTGAATGAACCTGTCACACTACCAACTTAGCAGGGGATCCACCTGCATGGGGTCCCTTGGGGCAGCCTTTCCGTCAGGGTTGGGATTGTGGGCACAACTTTGATGATACAAGCACAATGTGAAGATTTAAGACTGTTGAGAATTTACAGGCCCTGAAAGGGTACACAGCACACCCATCCTTCTCCCCCCACCTCAGGCCAGGGAGCACAAGGAAAGAGAGAAAGGACCCGTGAGCCAACACCTTGGTTGGGTCCAGAATATTATCCGAACAGGTTTCCCATGGGGAATTTTAATTGGTGGGTTTAAAGCAAGCAAGTACTAGTTCTAGGAGGTCACACTGTGACTTGGAGGAAGTCACTTTGCACTTGTAGGCAAATGTTTGAATAGTCTGTTTAAGGACATGGTGGGAAAGTGAGGAGCCCAGCCTGCTAGGTAGGTGGGAGAGATGCCTGTACATTTTAACTCCGGGCATCAGTACAGCCATTCAGGTGGGGTACAGTATTAGAAACTGTCAAGGGTGGCCAAGTCCTGCTTCTAGTAGGAGAAAGTTAAACTTATATTTAAAAATGTATACCAAGAAAAAAAAATGTATGCCAAGGCAACTTAGAAGCAGTCACTGTCCCTAGGTATAGAGGTGGGCCACAGCTTTAGGAGAACAGCCCAGTTGTTGGCAGAGGCTTTTTAAAGATCGGGGATTGGCGAGGTGGGGGGCAACCTTTGAATCTGAACACTGGGGCCTGTGAGTTCATCACTTTTTTGGTATGGGGCTAACTGAATATTGACAATCCTGTGCTTTGCCTTTTAATTTTAGGCAACAAAGTCATCTTCAAAAGAGTTTTTCTTTTTTTCCATGAGAATGTTCTAACCACATTGGTAATGGTGTCCTTGTTTCTAAAGCATAAGGATTCTTGGAAAGGAAACCTCTTTTAAGTGCTTTGAGTTATGATTGCAGCTGGACATATTTATGAAGGCTTCCTTCTCCCTGGATGGAGCTTCTACTCTGAATTTGAAGCTTGAACAGATCCTAAACAGGAGGAACAGGATAGATGGTTTCTCTTACCCGCACATGCTGTCTTTACCTTCCTCCGTTACACATCTCAGACTATATATGCCTGTACACACAAATACAATTTTAGTTTTCAGACTGTAGTGTTAACAAGTTTATTGAGTTGTTCATATACCCATAGGTTTTATGTACTTGTCTTATATAAAAGAGCTGTGTCCTTAGTGTAGGAGCCAGCATGCTATCAGTTAGCCCAGTATAATTCATTGTCATCATTTAGTAAACAACATCAGTGCTTTTAAAAATGCATAATAAACTTCCCATGAATGTTTGGGCAAAGTTTCCCAGAAAGCAAATTGTGTTCCTTTTTATCTCTACTATAAAATTACCATTATTTAATTGAGAGAGGAAAGGTTATGACTTGAAGTCATGATGGACTTTGACATTTGTCATATGACAGTGATCTGGTGTTGGGAGGTGCAAAGGGGCCTGCCAGCTGGAACCTCAGTCAGGAGACACTCAACCTCAGTGACCCAGGCATAAGGGGATGAAGGCCTGAATCAGCAGTGGAAAAATGGCCCCCATGTAAAAGAAGCCTTCTTATTATACCAGCTGATAGTGAACCGTCCAGAGAGAAGGAAGGTGCTCCGATGAACTTAGAAGTGTGTAGGAGAATAAATATTACCTTTATGAGGAATACGAGAGTCATCGTCAGAGAGATTTATCAGCTTTAGCGTTTAGGGGGCAGCCCTTCATAGGTTAGGTGCCTGTTGCTAAGGACAGACGTTAGGCTACAGGTCTATCTTCCTTGTGCCCCTTTTGACCAGAGCTTAGTCTCCCAACTGGAAGCAGCCTTGAAGATCCTCAGAGAGGGAGGAAGCAACTCACCTGGTCACTCAGTGGCAGAGACCAGGAAGGGAGTTCTTGGTTCCTGAGGCAATGTTCCCTCCACTCTCCCATGCTGCTTTGGAGAAAAGAACAGCATTTTACGAAAGGCCTGTGATCTCACTTTAGGTTTTGACTAATGAGTATTTTGAGGAAATCTTGGCTTGTGGAATGACCAAACAAATATGAAAAAGTTAAACTCAGGAGATGTTCTCCAAAAGCAAAGAAGGTTTCATTTGTAACAATTTTTTTTTCTTACTTCTTTTAGAAACTCTCTGTTGGCACTAGTAATCAAACCATTTCTTAATTGGTCTTCAGGAGATAGCACTTCTGTAGCATTCTGTAATTTGCCAATTTCTAAATATTTAGTTTCTTTTAAATATTTTTATGCCAAAATAATATTTAAGGCACAGTGATCCAGATAGAATATTTCCAGAATCACTCTTACGTTATTAAAATTTGGCTTAATTATGGCCTAAATGAAATCATTCCAATTTGAAGCCTTATTTTCTTACTACCAGTAATGTTTCTGTTCTCTGTTAAGAACAGGAAATTCAAGAATCCTATGCTACAAGCTTCTTAAGTTTCTCACCACTTTAAAGGACTCACACTAGGCAATACCCAAGGACTACTTCAGCTCTAAAATTCTTTTGATATTTAACATAGACATTAATTTTTAAAAATTATGGTCAGTTTATCTGCAATTTTGAAAATTCTGATTGAGGACTCAGAGGGACAGGCTTGGCATTTTTTGAGTGCCTACTCTTTATGTCAAACACTGGGCTGAATGCTCTGCACAGATTATCACACATACAGTGGTCCCTCCTTAAAAGACCCCCAAGTGGAGGCCTCAAACCTCATTTCATACTGAATCTTTATGAATACTATGTTTTTTCTTATACATATGTACATATCTGTGATAACATTTAATTTATAAATTAGGCACCGTAAGAGATTAACAACAACATAGTAAAATACAACCATGTAAACAATACTCAGTGTGGTACGTAATTTAAAACTTATGAATTATTGCTGGAATTTTCCATTTAACATTTTTGGACTGCATTTGGGGAGGGGTATAACTGAAACCTGGCAAGGAAACTTGTGGATAAGAGAGGACTATTGCAGTGGGTCTTCAGACTGTTAGGGCATTTTATATTCCCCATTGCTTATGGTTAACCTGTTCAAGTTCATGTGGCATCAGAAGGCAGACCCGAATGTGCTTTGACACCAGATCCCGGCTCTTTGCGCCTAGAATTCCTGCCTCAAGGACTTTTACCAATGGAAACAAACGAATACGTACCGATGGAGTCACTGACCTATCACGATTCATCCTCGTTTCTTAAGCATTTTAAAACGGCGACTTGCCATTTTCAAGAAGTAACGCCGAAGTTGTTAAAGGATTAAAGAAAAAAACGATTGTAAAAAGCTGCTAAGCCCGGTGTAAATCAAGAAAGGCAAGTTCCGCCTTAACCGACAGTGAACACGCTTATTGGTTAGGATTGGCCGGGCTGACTCATTTCTTTTTTGCGGTGGTAGAGGGCCACACCCTACATTCCAAAACCCCTCTGCTACCCGGCCACGCCTGCCATTCTCGCTGTTGGAGCCTCGGAGGTTGGGGTGGACGTCCCAGCTCGCAGCTGCTCCGGGAGAGGCTCGGCGCGTCGCCTGCCGGCCGGTTCCACAGCACCACGGCCCCTGCGGGCGGGCAGGCGGGGAGAGGGGCGGCGGCCGGCGGGGTGGCTGGCTGCGCGGGCCCTGCGGGAGCCGGCCGGCCGGGGCTCGGTGCGCTCGCCTCGCCCCCTGCGCCGGGGCAGGTGGAGCGCGCCGTGAGCGCGCTGGAATCGCGCGCAAACTTGCGCCCCGGGAACTTTCCAGGAGACGCTGCCTCCGGGGAGGACAGACCGTAAGTGTTGCTCCTGCTGGGATGCTGAGGTTCATTAAAACTCACTCGCAGACGGTGGGACCTGATTACAAACAACCACCCACGCCTTCTAGAAAACACCCAGCATCGCAGTCGGTTTTATTTTCTCTGATCCGGCGAAGTAAAGGGAAGCTTAGTTTTGACTGGATCCCGCTTTAATGACAAAATAGGCGATAGCAACTCATACCTGAAAACGCTGAACGCAGTTGCGGAACAGTGGGTCGGGGGTAGGTAGCCCGGACCAGCCAGAGCCCTGCACATCGCGTGACGCCACCTGTTGTGGTCTGAGAGCCGCAGCTCAGGGGTGGTTCGCGGGTGCTTCAGGGGTACCAGGCTTTCCTCGTGGGGGAAGGGGGTTGGGAGAACGGGAGTGTATTTACAGTTTGGTTACTAACCAAAGCGGGACGTACCCTCTTTTTCAACCACTCCAGTTCCCTGAACAGAATGGTCCCTCTGCCAACTCCTCTGGCTGGTTGGAAGCCGGCTGGGGAGTGAGCGTCCTCTGAAGGCCATGGGGAGCACGTGCTCCCCGTGTTTTGGAGCGAGCATGTTTACTCCACAGCTGTGCTTTCTGTTTAGTGCGCCCAGGTAATTGCCCTGGTGGAAGATGTGTAGATAAATGCACCGAGAAGGATGCGTGGCATTTGGTGGGGCATTTTTTTTTCTTTTTCCTATTTGTTTTTGCTCTGTGCAATTATTTACGAAGTGCCAAAATAGAAATCTAGAGACTCAAGTTCTCTTCCCCAAGTGAATTAAAAATCATTCCATTCTTAATTCAATTGAGTTATCATTTTTAAATTTATTGTAAAAATAAATTCAGTGAGCGTCTTCAAAAAATTTGATTTTCTACGAAAACTAATTAGCCAGTGCATTTGTAGGGTGCAGGTAACTTATTTTCTTCAAAAGGTTGGGAGGGTGAGGGACAGGCAGGGAAAGCAGCATCTTGTGATGACGGGGGACACACACAGTGCCACAGAGGGTACCACCATCAGAAACGCTGCCCGTGCGCTGGAACGGCAGGCTCGAGATGTGGCATAAAGGGTGGTGGGAAAAATTGTAAACGGAATCTTGGCGTTATGAAGATGCATAGTATCATTGCACTTACGAGTTATGAAGATACTGTGATGCAATCAGTAGATGGGCTAATAGAGGAAGAAAATTCTTTACAATTGACTTTTTTTTAGGGCTATGGAGGAAACTTCGTGGAAAGGAATCGCTTCTAAATGAAATAATTAACATGAAACTTTGCAGACTTTTAAGTTACCCTACCAGTGGCTGTTTGCACTGTTTCCAGGTCCATAGGCTAATTGCCCAGCTCAGTTGCTTTGTGTTTAACTGATCACATGCTTCTGTGGGAAGGAAACTGAGTATGATGTTAGGAGCCATGGCTTGAGTCCCCTGGGGCACGTGGAGAGGCCCCCTCAGGTGGTGAGAATGGGGAAATTTTTATTAAATCTCTTACGCTGTGTAAAATCAAAAAGGATAATTACATTTGAATTTTTATTAATTTCACCTAATAGCTTTAATAAAGCTAAATATTTAAGGATTTCCTTTTAAGGGGAACTCAGTTGCTTTACATGAATTACTTCACTTACTATTCACAGTAGTGCTAAGAGGTAGAGGTATTATTGTCCTGGTTTTATAGTTAAAGAAACAGGCTGGGCAAGGTTATATAACCTGCTCCAAATTTCACAGCTAGTTAATTTAGTTTATGTTAGAAGTTAGCATTTAAGGTTTCTTATGTTTCCCATGTGGCTCCAATTGCTCCTAAAATAGTTTTGATTTTTCTGTGTGAAATGATCCAGGGGAGGTTCTTGGTTCAAAGCAGATTTTTAACCGATTTAAAAGCTCCTCATTGCTCCAGTGCCAAAATATCAAAGTTCAAGGAATGATGCGTTTACTCTGGAAGCTGGTGGTTTTCCAATATTAACTCAACAAGCCCTACCCTCAATGAGCCCGTTAATCAATACAGGTGGCTGCCCTAGGGTTGCTGATCTTCCGTGGCTTTCCCTAGTCTCTTGTTGAAGCCCTTTGAGTTCTGTGTGCGTGTATCCTTCCTGCTCCCCACAAAGTGCATGTCACGCTTTCTCCGAGTGTCAAGCCAGGCGCTGGACCCACAGATGTCCAGCGCTGCTCATTTGATTGCATACCTGCTGTACTTCATATGCCATGTAAAATGTTTTTAAATTTATGTTAGCACTCAGGTTAGTGTTGAACCTGTGTGTTAACAATGGTAAGTTCATAAAGACACACTCTGTGAGCACCAAATCCTCACTTGGTTGCAAGTGGGAAAGTGTCGGTGTGTCTGACAGGGCAGCGGGTTCTGAGAGTTCATCAACTAGGGCATCTGTTGGCATGTCATAACTCAAGAGGACAGACCATGTGCTACAGCATCGATTCCAGGACTGGGTGTTACTCACATCCCGGATGTAATGCCCTCACTATCTATTTGACATGAAACACCCACCTTCTTAGCAGGGACACCTTAACCACTTCTCTGGCCCTCTCTTAACTCTGAGCTGCTTTAAGTGACTTGTGTTCTCGGAGATGTTGAAAGAGCATGCCAGTGTGATGGTGCAGCCACTCGGGAATAACCTTGAAAGTGTGTGATAAGACTGGATTTTCCAAAATGAGGGGACAGTAAGTAAATTCTGAAAATTATAGATTCAGAGCCTTATGTTGGGATCTAGCAGAATTGTAAATCATGTTTTTAAAAAGAGTTGTTGGGATCACATAGAAAAAAAAGCCATGACCCGTATCTAGCAAATGTTTGCTAAGAATCACTCATGTCCAATTAACCTTATGTCTTTGCTGATAATGTTAATTGGACAGATATATCAGGGCAGTGTCATAGATATGACATGTCTGTTTCAATAAACATCTAACAAAGGGCTGTATGTGTTTTTCCTCAAGATAGAACAGTGTGGGCCGGACAGCAGTATAGATAAGCGGGCTTGTGTCTGGTACTCCGAGAAAGTTGATGAGTAGACTGATGTAAGCACGATGCTGGCAATGTACCTTAATTAGGGCATGTGGTACAGCTGAGGGAGGAACACTCACACATTGCCAGAGGTGGGGGATTTAGAACCAAGGAGGTGGTAATCCCACAGTTCTTTGAAGCCCTGTGGAGAGTGGTCAGGAACCAGGATTCTGGAGGCTGACCTTAGGCAGGTCAATTGAGCTCTCTGTGGTTCAGTTTCTTCACTCATGAAAAGCAGATGATAATAAAACCCACCTCATAGGGCAGTTGAAGATGTTGAAAGAGTAAACTGGATAATCCATGTGAATTCTTTATTTATTTTTTTGAGACAGAGTCTGACTTTGTTGCTCTCAGTAGAGTGCTGTGGCGTCACATCATTGTTCAGAGCAACATCAAATTCTTGGACTCAAGCAATCCTCTTGCCTCAGGTTCCTGAGTAGTTGGGACTACCAGCCACAATGCCGGGTTATTTTTTTTATAGACCATTTGGCTCTTGTTCAGGCCTGTCTTGAACTCCTGAGCTCAGGCAATTCATCCGCCTTGGCCTCTCAGAGTGCTAGGATTACAGGTGTGAACCAACATACCTGACCACCGTGTGAATTCTCAAAGCACAATCTGAGAGTAAATTGTATATATTAGCAGTTAGTCTTATCCAGGAGTCCTCAAACTTTTTAAACAGGGGGCCAGTTCACTGATCCTCAGACCCTTGGAGGGCCAGACTGCAGGCCCCGGGATGAAGTCGGCTGCTAAACAGGACAGGCAGCAGGGGCAAAAACACCCAGCGGGCCAGATAAATGTCCTAGGCGGGCTGCATGTGGCCCCGCGGGCCATAGTTTGAGGACGCCTGGTCTTATCGCTTGTACTTTTACTGCTACTGGCTGAGGCAGTGTTGTGTGCGTTTCTGGGTTTGGGTTTAAATGCATTCCCTGAATGGGGTAATCAGTTGTTGGAGAGAGTGCCTAGAAACTGTATTTGAATAGAGGTTTAAAGACACTGGGCATGTTCACCTTAATATAAACATGGAGTGATAGCAGCAATATTATCAATATAGTGAAATAGAGAGGTTCACATTCTGAATTCTATACATTTCATCCAGTTTAATAAATGCTTTCTATTAAGGAGCTGTATCTTGGTATACAAGAAATCTAAGTTAGGATTTAGGAGAGCACTTTGCTGGAATCAGTTTAGTCTTTAACCAGTTGTGTATTCTGACATAATTAGCTTAACTCAGTGATTCTCTACAGCATGCATTTTTACCCTTAAGGGACATTTGGCAATATCTGGACGCATTTTTGATTGTCATAACTGGGTATGGAGAGATGTGCTAGTAGCGTTTGTGGATAGAGGTTAGGATGCTGCTGGACATACCACAGTGGACGGGGAATCCCCTCATGACAGAATTCCCCTGTCCAAAATGTCAGCAGCATGGACCCTAAGAAGCCCTGCACTCCAGGTCAGGGTATGTGTTTTGTGTTTGTGAACTTTGAATACTATCTTTGCTTTTAAGTTTCACTAAGTACACTTAGGAGTTATGTTTATGAAAGGGCCTTGGAGAGTTCGTGTATACTGAAATCCGCAGGTGTATACAGTGTATACATTCTATCATTAGCACAGTAAAGTGTGGCTTGCCCCGTTTCCTGGAGGAATATATTACAATGGTTTGGCGCTACGTAAGGCTTGGCTTGAATCTCAGTCCTACCAGTTTAACCCTGCGTGCGATTCAGGACAAGTTTCTTTATCTGTGAAAACTGAATCCCTATTTCATAGGGTTTAGACAGAGGAATGAACAGGATATATGTGGAAATTGTGTAGCACAGTCCTTGGGCACAGTAGCAAATTATAGTGTTTTTTAAAATTCGCATTGCTTTGAGTAGTGGAATTGAGCTCTGCTTATTAAAATGTAAGATTTGGAAAGAGAATGGGTAGGAAAATAGATTTTTAATGCTTAAAAGATAAAAAGCAAAAGAGTTCTTATCTTTCAAAGGAGATAAAATCTTAGGAGAAGTAAATGGCTCTGGAGTTGTTACTTTGGCCCTAAGATGAGGAGTACCTAGTTGGGGGAGGGATAATTTGCTTGGGAAACAAGCGTTTGCTTCCTCATGTCAGTCTGGACAAGCTAAGAATGTAACTGTGTGTATGTGAATCGTTCCGTTGTGAAAACTTGTAATGTTTGTTCTTCAGCAGTGTGATATCTTTTTTTTTTTTCATTTTACTCTTGATATTGAGATTTCTTAAATATATTTTCTAATGCCTTAAGAAGTAAGCCAGTGCATGTGCAGTTGTGTCCGTTTGGTTGTCTTGGTGACTTCCTGCACCCTCCTCTCAGCTTCACCCCAAAGGATTACGCTTTCATGCCATCCTCCCTCTGTCACCTCCACTGTGTGTATCTAGGAGTCTGGAGTCCACCCAGGAGCCCCACTGTTTTTCTGCCTCTGTAGCAACCTGTAGCTTGTCCTCGAGCAGTTGACAGTGTAAGTATTGGACAGGAAGGTGTGACAAAGGGATGACTTTTTGTGTGTGATAGGGATGGCCGGAAATATCAGAGCATCCACCTGCTCTCTGCCTTGTAAAGGCAGAATGTGTTGCAGTTCTGTGAATTTTCTAGGAGGTTCCAATAGGAGGTCTAGCAGTGAAAAACTCTGTGGCTTAGGAAAAGCTTCTTACTCAGGTGGGAGAATTAAAGTTAGGAATTTTTTTGAAAAGAGTTAATTTTCTTTCTCAAGGTCCCTACCGCATGGGAACTGAATTGTGTAAACCTCACATAAACATGTGACTTGAACCCTCAGGCAGCACAGGTGTTAGTACTCCTGGGCCCCCAGCAGCTTGCCTCCACGTGGGTATCTGGAAGGAAATCTCTCCTGTTGGAGCAGTAGGGAGAGTTCCCAGCTGGCTCGCAGCAGGAGGATGGTGGCAGTCCAAGGGGAAGTACAGCAGCCACAGTAAGTGGCATGCAGAATGAGAAGGGCTCGGGAATAAAAACACACTGATTTGTACCATAGACTAAGCCCTGTTCATGCTTGGAGGCCTTCATTAAACTAACCTTGAAGCCTACTTAATTCTCCTGATGGTACAGAAATAGAAGGCCATGTTCCAGACAGATTCTCATGGCCTTAAGCTGCCCCTGAGTTTCTGGGTAATCAGTATTGGCAAAAAACTGTTAAAATCACTAAGTGAGCCTCAGCTGATTACACAAAACAGCATTCCTCTATGGGGTCAGAAGCCAAGAGTTTGATATTCCAGCCAAGGTGAAATTCAGGTTAATAATAAATAAACGAAAGACTAGGAGAATTGCCATTCAAGATGGTGCCAGTGACCACAGTTCTTGAGACCTGATAGATGATTTCTCTACTTCAGATACATATCATCACTGTGATTTCTGAGATGTGGATGAGACTGGAAATGTTGTGAGAAATGTTTGGAGGCTGATTTATGGGTTTGTAGGCCCTGCGGCATCAATTTGTTATACGTCTACAGTATTTGGTACCAAAATCCTAATTTCGATTATGTCTATGTAAAGGTTAGACTTGTGCTGAGTCAACAGAGATGGATTTCTTTGCATTTGGAAGTTAAAGGTCTCACCAAAGACTCAAACACATGTTTAGCCGCAGTAGAAACAAAGAGATTTAAAGTCAAGGTAGAGTGGAGCCATCTGCCTCATCACCTGTATCACAGGTCTTTGGCATTTAGGCCAAAATTCTTTACATACAGGTCTGATATACTTTCCTTTTTTTTTTTTTTTGAGTTCTCTCCTCCTTCCTCGAAATTCCTAAAGCCTTCATTTTGCTGGAATTATTGGCTCTTAACACAGGCGTGGTTAACACAGGATGGTGTGTGCCATCCATGAGGGCCCACAGACCTCTTCCACTCTTCTGCATTAGAGAGAAAACTCTGACTCTGAAATCAATTGTAAAACAAACCTATGAGAAATGGATCACAGCAAGATAACAAAGTAGGCAAAGAGATTAAATGGCTTCCAGGATAGAATTATAACTTGGTTATAGTTGCTATTAACGTGTGTTACTCTGAAGGAGAAGTTCTTTGAAGAGGAATTTAGAGAAGTAGAATTTAGCGTCTGGGATGAAGACTGAGTTTGAAAGGCCAAACTAGTCTATCTACAGAGCAGCATTAACAGGTCGATGGTGGATCTTCCCCTGGGTGGGGCTGTCTGTGGGCTTTTGAAACCTCCTGACTGAGTGCAGTCTTGCCTTCATCATGGAGCATCGCTGGGCCTTCCTTATCCTCACAGTGCACAGAGTCAGGTCACACAGGAAGCCACAGAAAGCGTTTCCGTTCCATGCCCACTGTGCAGCCTCCTGATTTTAGTTTGGTTTCCTCATGCTGTTACGCTTTCCAGAGATACACTAAGAGCAGATGCCAGCATCCAATCTACATTATGGGTTTATATTTCTCACAATAAGGTATTAAACTGGTTTACTGCAAAATTGCGGTTTAGATTTCCCACGATGAGGCCTTAAACTGGCATTTTTTACTTTAATGGCACCATGGCCATTTTCCTGATCATCATATTATGAATTTGCAAGATTAAGGGCCAGCCTTGGACTGTGGTGAGTCTGCCAAGATGACCCTGCACTCCAAGGACCAGCTGGCTTCTCAGGGTCTCGTGGCTTCCCATGAGTGCCCTTTTCTGCCTGACTTGCAACATGAGAGTGTGGTGGTCATCAAAATACCAGTATCTTTTTTGGCAATTTAGGAAATTTTGAGAAGAAAAATGAGTGCCATCGAGTGCTTATTCATGCTGGGAATGCAGTAGAGTTCTGTGGGTGGCTCACGTAAACGTGAGTAGAGCAAACTAGGGTATGGTGTTAGCGTTACAATCACCAGATAAACTAATTCTTACTTTGTTAGTGTGTCCTGTAATTCTCACTTAAATTGCACAAATTACCCAACAACTATAGAAATCCCCAAGCAAAAGAGTTCACAGCTAAAATTTCGCAGAATTTTTTGGTGTGGTTTTATGTTGCTAAAGTTCTTACAGATTTATGAACTGTACTTTAATTGGCTTCTCAGGGCAGTAGGTAGTATATCATTCCTTGGGCGTTGGGTTCCAGAAGCTGTGGTACTATTAAAGTCCTTTGATATGTGAATGTCCTTCTAATAGTCATCCAGCCCCCTTGACACGCAGTGACAGCTGTCTGTGGTTGTCCACTGTTGATCCTTAGCATTTCCCTTTAGGAGCCACATTCTCAGGAGAACTGGGAACCTGGTGTCGTTTATTTTTATTACCTCTGTTTAAAGGTCAGGGATATGAAATTAAATGTTCCAGCTCAGAAACTAGTTATCGTTAGTCTAAGTTGGTGGTTCTCAACCTTCCTAATGCCGCATACCTTTAATACAGTCCAAAGGGGTCTCAACCCACAGGTTGAGAACCTCTGGTCTAAGTCAAAGTAAATGTCTTTACATTTGCAGGAGTGCCAGGATAGATGTATGAAAACTTTGTAGTCCCATTAAGACTGGGAATTTTACTAGAAAAAGTGTAAGGAATGGGCTAGTTAGTTCGGTAGTAAATAAAGAGGGGATCATTCCTACTGGGTTGAAGAATAGAAAAAGCATATTTGGTTAGAAGTTGTAGCCTTAGACAGCAGAGTAGGGTGACTGCGGTTAATGATAATGTATTGTCTATTTCAGCACAGCTAGAAGAGAAGACCTGAAATGTTCCCAATACATAGAAATATAAATACTTGAGGTGATAGATAGTCCATCTACCCTGACTTAATAATTACACATTCTGTGCTTGTAATAAAATATCACACACCCTGTAAATATGTGAAATACTATATATCAACAAAAAAGGAGGAAAAAAAGCAAGAATTCTAATGTTCTTTCCAAAGAGAGTCTTTCCTTTGGTCTAGAATGGGTCTATGCTTCAGTCTACACCTCTCTCGAGCCACTAAAATTTCCCTCACACCCCTTCTTTCTCAAGCTATTGTTGTGTTAAGATGAGTTTTATGCTCTAACAATTTGTTATCCAAGTTATCTGAGGAAGTTGTATGTCCATATTTGTAGGTAGGTGGGATCAGGTAGGTTAGGGGTTGTTATAGTGTTTTGTATCACCTACCTGTTCTCTGCCAAAGCACGGGAGAACTTCACTGGCTGCAGAAGTCCTTCCCCATAACAGAAATGACCATGTGCTAGACCTTTGTCCAGTACAATAGCCACTAGCCACACACAGATATTTAAATGAATTAAAGTTAAAAATCTCATTTCTTAGCTACACTAGGCACACCTCCGGTGTGCAGGAGCTGTATGTGGCCTGGTGGCTGCCATGTTGGGTAGAACAAGTACAGGACATTTCCATCATCTCAGACAGGTTTATCGACGGCACCGTGTTATACGCTGGCAACATAAGGGAGCTTTTTTAAATGAATTTTTCCATATATAGATAAAAATTTGCAAAAAATGATTCAACCAAAAGTTCAGCCTTAAAGAGAGTACATATTATTAATACCCATTTTCAAGGAAGTCCCATATAAATCAAACATTTCAAGGGTTTAACTTTGGCTCTACTAGGCCAAATTGAAAAGTATATTATTTTAGGGTTCCACAAGTTTCAACTTTGGATCTAAGCAGAGCATGATGGCTTTCCAGAGTAGACAGTGAGTCTGCACGTGTACATGTAGCTGCTCTGTTGTAACTGTTTAGGGCCTAAGGAGGGGGGAAATCCACTTGTATTACAGCAGAGGCAGGAAGACAAATAGGGTATATTGAAACCATGAGATAAGCAACTGCAGGAAGTGATTACCAGTCCCAGGGTGGAGGGACAATTGGAGGAGACTATTATTGGAGCTCAGGGCCAGATAGAAGCTGAACCCACAAAGGAGATCCAGACATGTCAGCTCAGAGTAAAGTGAGAAGTGCTCCTGGCAGAGTCTGTGTTTCTCCTTCAGCTGTGCAGAATTAAGCACCTCTTCCTGGCTTCTTATTGGCACATTCTGGTATATCATTTAGCAAATCAAGAGAGGCCACGTAGCTGGGTACAGAACTCAAAAAATGCACATTTTTGCTGTCTCTTTTACTTGTGCGCGTTGCATTGGGCTTACCACAGAAGCTGGTAGGTAAAGGGAGTATATCTGGTAGTTCAAATTGGAATCAGAAACCACATAGTAGTTTGAACAGGGAGAATTTAATATTAAGAATTACCAGCTTTAATAAGGGGTTGGAATAATGCTGTTAAATAAACAGAATTCCATAGAATGTAGAAACAGGACATAGAACTATAGAAATAGAACATAGAAATTTAAGGAGTAGCCGGTACCTCTAAGACTGAGATAGAGGACCCCAGGAAGAGACCAACTTTGGCCCTTCTTAGAGCTGAGATGCAGACCTTAATCCAGCCTTGTTGGAGGGGACACAGCCTTGGCTTACTGCATGGCAGAGAAGTTGTTGTAGTGCCACACCAGCAGAACTTGATAACAACCTACTTTCCAGAACTTGATGAAAATCTATCCTTTAGTGTAGTGGGGAAAGCTGTTCATGAAGTGATGTCTAAGGAAGCACTCTGGTACAAAACTGTTGGAGACAGTTGCTAAGGAAGCTGTCCATGCTGCAGAAACCTGCAGGGTGATGACTAAAGACCCAGGAAGCAGAACTCCTTCCTCCTGCAATGTCTCCCCAGCAACTTCTATTGACAAAACATAACAAACCTCATGCCAGCTAGCAATGGAAAAATACTTAAAGGGCCCAGATCCATTTTTGCAGATCAGGTAGTAAAGGATGAATTTGTAGCTGAGAGACAGTAAACTGATTAACTGACACAAGGAGAAACAAACAGACCCTTTGTTTTTCTTTCATTCAACTAGGTGATTGTATGTGATATATACATATTCGAGTGGGTTTTCCTCCCCAGTGGTACATCATCATTTTCCTTAGACTAGCAATGCTTTATGGTTTTATTTAATATTGTGAGTCATCACTAAGGGACTGTTAAGGACTAAATTTTTTAGTTTCTTTTTTATTGTTTGCCTTTTAAACTTTGGATAACTGGAGCCACATTTATGAATGACATTCAGCTAGCTAACATTGCAGACTTTTGTTCAATGCCTGTGAAGATACACTGCACAACCTAGAATTAGAGTTGCATGTGAAATAATTCAATTTGGGATTTTATCTCTTAGGCTTTATAAATATTTGCCAAAAGATTTCATAATACATTCTAGGATTATGGTTTATTTGTATAGTTGGGTTTTTCATTTAGTTTGTGAGTTCCTTTCTTTCCTGCTTCTCTGTGAATTGGGAAGATCGTTCTTCCAGGAGGGCTTTTAACAGACTTTGCCTTCAGGTTGTTTTACACATCCCACAGCTTTGAACTTCGAGATTTCTCTGTGGCTTCTTGCTCCATAATACCATGCGATGCATAATTTATCATTTTGCTTAAAACATTTGAAAGGAAGAAATACTCAGCCTTGTCCTTGAACCCAGGTTGATACTCAGTCTGCCTGTGTTTGCGTCACCTTCTTGTTCTTCTTCATCTGTTATTTTGTTGTGTTTTTCCTCCTGAGAACTCCCCTAAAGAACCAACTCATTAAATATATTTTGCGTGGTTCCGGTATTAAGGTTTTCCATAAATACTTAAGATTTTCTGGTCTAATTTTTAAATTAGATTTTGTAGATAAACAACATAAAGAGAGAAGATAGTTGTCCATCTGCTTTTAACACCCAGGTAACCATGACAACTTTGAAAACAAATAAAAACAGTAATATACAAATGATGTCAAAAGGTTCAGGAAAAGACATAACTATTATTACATTTCTTGTGATTTCTTCCAGGAAAAAGTATTTTTGGTGCATATCTATCTGGCTCTCTGCTTTTCACATTTTTTAATAAAAGGATTAATATATATACTGTGTTATCTCTTTTTTGGGGGGGGAGAGTTCTTCCCTTAATACATTTTAGAGGTTTTTCCCATCAGCACTTAAAAATCTTCTTTATTCATTTTAATGATGGCACAGTGTTTCATTATATGGATATACAACAATTGATTTCACCTTTGTATTGTTTCTGAATATTTTAGCAGTTGTCATATTATTGGAGGGGGTATTTAGCTATTAAATTATTGCATTCTGCCTTTCTGTAAATACTTTTTGTGTAAACACCTTGTTGACATATTTGCAGTTAAATTCCTGTTAGTGGGATTGCTACATTAGAGGTGAATGCACGTTATATTTGATAAACATCACCAAATTGTACTCCAGGGAGGTCACTGATTTTTTTTTTTTAAACCAAGGTTGTATCTTTAACACACTCCTACCTTTCCACCAGCACTGTAAATCATCAAGCTTTGATATTTTTTGCCGGTCTAATAAGTTAAAATTGTTTTCTCTTTTTTTGCTTGCTTATCTCCACTTCGGAGGGGGCTTTCGGTTCGTTTCCGTCTCCTTGGCCATTTGAGTTTCTTTCTCTGAGCCGCCCACTCCTGTGCTGTTTTGTCCTTTCTGCTGCTGCTTCCCCCCTCTTTTTTCTTTTTCCTTCTTTTCTTGCCTATATATTGTTGTATTTTTCATAGTGACTTGTATGAGCTTACCTTAAATGAGGATAGATAGGTTTTTGTTTTTTTTTTTTTTTTTTTTAGTTTTTGGCTGGGGCCAGGTTTGAACCTGCCACCTCTAGTATATGGGACTGGTGTTCTCCTTTGAGCCACAAGCGCCATCCAGTAGTCCTATTTCTTATGTGTTTCCCTTATTTCCCCCATGTTACCTTCTATCTTTTGATTATTATTTAAAATATCTTTATGTTGGTATAAGGAATATTAAACATCTTCTTTTACAATAGAAGATTTATTTGTACATTGAAAGAATATACAAACATCATTTGTATATTAAATGATATACATTTGATCATTGTATGACTTGAGAAAAGTTGGCCATACTTTCTACTGTTTTTAAGGCCTGAGTTGTAATTTGGGGCTCAAAGTTATCCCCACTGATCCTAGTATGACCTGTACTCGGGGAGCCCTTGTGGTGTCTTACTCAGACCAAGTCTATCTTAAGGCATCCAAGGTGTTGGCAAACTTCTCTCTGGATTTGCCTAGCCCTCACCAGTTTATTGGGCCTCCTAAGAGGAGATAAGCTTATGAGCAGCCTTGTCTATAAATATCAGAATTTAGCTATCTGGTAAGATCATTCCTGGTCACCAAAAGTTGTAGATGACGCTCACTTCTGTATCCTGTGTGCTCAGCATAGAAACTGGTTCACGAAACCTGATGTCTTGAGTGAATAGAAACAAGGAAAAGCAAGAGGTTCTGGATGGAGAACGTGCAGGAATAGAGAACGCAAGTGAAGATTCGGTTTGGAGCACGTCACTTACCCAGCTGTGGGCATGCCTGACACATGGACCCCTTAGAGCCTTGACCACTCTTACTTTCCATCTTCATAACCCCTGCTCAGTTAGCTTCTTGACAGCTGCCATAGGTTTTAAGATAATACTACATTATTTATCTTGCAAATTTCACTGACCACTGAACATGCAAAACACTGTACTTGTGCCAAGCGTTAACTTGGTTGACCCTCTTCTCTCTTTATAATCACATAATGATCTGTCTAGACTGACCAGAGAAGGATAATCATGCCTATTCTCTTATGAGTAGCGCTATTAAAACTGCTATCTGATTTTAAAATAATAGATCAAGAATGGATTTCTCTCCAAATCTCTTCAAAGAGCAAAGCTTCCCCTTTGAACATTTAAAAAGATTCTGGTTAAGGCTGGGCACGGTGGCTCACGCCTGTAATCCTAGCACTCTGCGAGGCTGAGCTGGGTGGATTGCCCTGAGCTCACAGGTTCAAGACCAGCCTGAGCAAGAACGAGAACCCATCTCTAAAAATAGCCGGGTGTTGTGGAGGGCTTCTGTAATCCCAGCTGCTTGGAAGACAGAGGCAAGAGAATCACTTGAGCATAAGACTTTGAGGTTGCTGTGGGCTGTGACCCCATGGCACTCTGTGGAGGGTGACAAGGTGAGACTCTGTCTAAAAGAAAAAAAAAAAGATTCTGGTTAACAAAAATTGAACATACAAATGGGTTGTTAAACATTATGTGAAGTAAGAAAGATACTTAAGTCCCAGAAAAATGGTTCACTAGTTCTTTATTTAGTATCCTTGGAGAAGATTTTAAGGATTTCCTGACAATAATATGTATAATTATTAATACATATGAAAAGCCTCTTAATGGTATCATATAAGGGGCAATATTGTGGTGCTGTATTTTATTGGGTTGCCATATTATGGTGGTCCTTGAAAATGACAATAAATCTTAATTTCCTGTAGGCTCCTGGACTCTTTCTCTTGCCATCTGACCTGAGATGAGATGTCTGGTGGCTTTATTTATTCCTCACAGGTTTATGAAGGCAGTTGGCTCCGTTAATTTGAATTTACTGAAATAGAAGCCCACAATAGGAAAATAGATTTATTTTTGAGAAAGCTAAGGCCAGACTTTGACTTCTGTCACTGTGCAGTGGCATTCAATGCAAGAATAATTGGACACCAGAACATCAGAGAACCAGCCATTGTTGTTGTGAATGATCATGGTGCTTATTAAGCATCCTTTTCAATGCAGACTGACTGATGAAATAATTGATGGATGATGCCATTAATTAGGCCTTTGACCAGACAAATTTATTATAGTTTGGTAACAGCAATTTTCTTTTCTAAACAGTGTATTGAGATGAAAGAAAATGGAGTTTTTTCCTCTTTTAACAGAATAGAGCTGTTTAAAATGTCTCTCAAAGAAAAGCTCACAAATGATTTCTTAGGTACAATAGTTTTGTCCCACTTTGACCCACCTTGCATCTTTAGCTTTAGCTTATAAATCAAGGTGACTAAATAAGGCTGACAGAGATTCATCTGTAAATTTGTCTTTGGCATTTTGTACAGGAGGATAAATGAGTAAGACAATAGAAGCTACTTCGAAAAATGAGTTTCTGAAAGCCGTTTTTATGATTTCTTAGTCTCAGTGAATACAGGTCTCTGTGTGAGACCTTGGTGCTTTGTTGCAAACCAGTTGGCCTTGGAGAAAGAAAGCAAATGAAAAATAGAATTCTACTATTACTGGCAACAAATGTAAAATGTATGTACTAAGAAAATTGAGAGCTCTTTGGTGGGGTATTTCTGGTGAGGTGGTATACATTTTCAGTGATGTACAGACCTTTTGGAGGAATTCTTTGCAGTTGAAATGAAGAATAAACCACTGGATAATCATCAGACTAGAGGGATTTACAGCAAATGGGAAAACAAAGGCGTTGGAAATGGCTGTCTCTGTGTTCGGCTCCCAGTGTTGCCACTCATTGGGGGGAGCCCAGTGAAGAACATGCTCTCCAAACCCCAGTCTTCTTAATTTGTATGGGTGGAGATTAAATTACCTATCTTGAAGAGTTTTGAAAGAAAAAGGATTTCGTGCATAGTAATCACTCAACAAAATGTGATATTCCTTTAAGAAAGAGGTTCTTGTATCTACATCAAGAGGGTGGCCATTGAAAAATATTTCAAATATTTCAAATAAGGAATGGGAAATAGTACGAGTTTAGAAACTTGGCTGTTTTTCAACAAGGCAGAGGTTTGCTCTGTTATTAAAAATGTTGACAATTAATGATTTTTTTCTTATTGCTGGCTCAAGTGTCAGATAATTGACCTTGGTTTATGTTATATGTCTCAAGATGAGGCCATAGTCCCACTGAGGTCAATTATTAGGCATAAGTGTTTATACGAGAGCGTTTGTGTATCAGGAGTCTCCTGCCACCACTGGTCTGGTCACACATGCTAATTACCTCCATCGTGAGGCATTGCAGTTGCCTGGGTGGCAGCATTATGAGTCGGTCACAACATTTTGAGTGTGGGCACTTGGGAGATTCCTGCCCAGGCACCCTCTGGCCCTGGCGTGGCCCACTGGGAGGTTGGTTACATCAGTCCTGGCCATCAGACAGGAGCTGATGCCTGTCCAGTTTCACGGTTACCCGATACGTCCTGCAGACACACTCATGTCAAGCACACTTGCAATAAAGGAACAATAAGTGCTTGTGTTTTTGTACTTCTTTCCCCCCACCCCCCACAGAAGAAAAGCTACTTTAATATTTCCTTCTTAGTAATAAGATAGTGCCAATGAAAGCTGACAGAATACTTGTTACCTGGGAGGCTCTGTCCTCAGGGCCTTGTGTACATAGTATGCTTAGTGATCTTCACAAGCTGTGGTGTGTGTACTCTTTGGTCCTTAATTTGCGGAAGCAAAAAACAACAGCACCGGGTGGGTAATTTGCTCACGGTTGCACAGCAAGTAAACAGGAGAGCTAGGATTTAAATCCAGGCCATCTGGCTCCGGAATCTTTGGATACCATACTAACCTTCCTCTCCAGTAAGGAAGTATAGAGAGTTATTCTGAACTTATATAAAAAGAACGTAAATAGCCATATAAATCCCATCTATCTGGGGACGTTCTTGACATCTTGAAGGCACCTACTTCTAGTTTCCTTAACCCTGATGGAAAATCCTTTCCCGCTACCCATTTCTACTTCCTTGTGTTAACCATGATGAAAAATTGGTATTTCTCTTTCCAGATATACATGCAGTTATTCACACTGTCCATACATAGATTGTGCTGGCGGGCCCTCTTTCCCTCAGTGTGCCCTGGACGTGTCGTTGTGTGGAATCTCACTGTTTTGATTGACTGCTTCATAAGGACGGCACCACTTTTGCAGGATTGGCTGGACCGTAATTTCTTTCGGTGTACCACTTTCACCAGTGGTCGTGTAGATGGTTTACACTTTTTAAATATCATTTTCAATAGCTGCACATATTGTACAAAAGTACTATACTTTAATCTTGTTTTGAAATTTAGGTTCTTAGAAGGCATAGGATAAACATTCTCAAAACTGAGAATCTGAGCACATCCTTACACAGTTCCTTCCTAGTCCCAATTATAATGAAATGCTAAATCCAGATGGTCACTCTGTCAGTTTTTTTTAAATTTCATTAAGGTATATTTTCCATACCATAAAATTGACCTCTGAAGTGTACAGATAGGTGACTTGTAGTCATTTTGCTGCATTCTGCAGCCAGCACCATATGCTAGTTTTAGAGCATTCTGTCACTCCACTAGGATTCCTTTTTACCTTTCATCCCCACCCCACCCTCTTGCGCCCCCACCCCCACCGCAGGCAACTCCTATCTACTTTCTGTCTCTATAGATTTGCCTCTCCTGGACATTTCAAATAACCTGTCACTTTTATGAATTCAATATCCATGAGTAATGCTTCTTTTCTTATTCTTTTGAATCATTTAGCCCCTAAAACTCCTGACTAGAATCGTTCATCGTATTGGGCTCAGTACTGTCTTGGATGATGATAATAATATGTACATTTCCTCCCGTTCCACAGAGATGAATTGCTTCTGTGGTTGTGAGGCTTCCTCATTAATACTGGGCATATTAAAAACGGACTGCTGAATGAGTTTCAGTCTGTTTAATTAACTTCTCCATGTGATGGCTTCACAGTAATTGCCAGTGGCCTTAGTTTGTTTGAGAATTAAATATGTGTTGATTTCACAAAAGACATGTTACCAAAACACAGCAAGAACGTACCAGAACATGATCCTGTGAGAAGTAATGTTGAAAAGTTCTCAGCCATGACATCCTATGCCTGTTTTTGTTTCTAAGTGTTAGCTTCAAATTGCTTTAAAAAGTTGTGCAACTTATTAGAACGGAATGATTCTGTACTGTTAAAATAACTTTAAAATGTTTTAAAAATTATTTTATTGCCATTGTAAACCATTTTGAATTAAAATCTGGTATGTTTTAAAGTTTAGGATAAGCTGGATATGGTAGCTACCCCTGTGGGAGGATTGCTTGAGACTGGCTTGAGCAAGAACAAGACCCAGTCTTTACTAAACATAGAAAATTAGTTGGGCATTATGGCAGGTGCCTTTAATCCCAGCTATTCGGGAGGTTGAGGCAGGAGGATCACTTGAACCCAACAGTTTGAGGTTGCTATGAGCGAGGCTGACACCACAGCACTCTAGCCTGGGAAACAGCCTGAGACTCTGTCTCTAAATAAGTAAATAAATTTTAGAATATTTTTTCAGTATTTAATATTTCAGTATCTAATGGGGTTTTGAAGATCTGACAGTTCCTACCAGTATTTTTGGATGCCTACTCCTTGAGTTTATTGATCTGTTGGAACCTGGTTGTTTCTTAACCAGGTTTTAACCAGTAGTATAGTCTATTTTGGGGTTTCCATTTGAAGTACATACTTTTAATTGTTGTTTCAAATAGATAACTGCTGTCTCCTAAAGACTTCTACCTTTTAAGAAACTCAGAGGGAATAGAAAAACAACCATGACTATCTGCCTCTTTTTATGACAGAGAGAAAATATTTGCAAAATGATGTTAACTGTACTCTAAAACGTTAGCACACCAGAGTGCAAAATCGAGGGGTGGACAGGTTCTGTGTTTAGCCTTTGGAACTGTGTCCTAAGGGGACACGCTACAGAGAAATGAAAGGGTGCAACCTCACAGCTGGCAGGGCCACTCCACCTCTTTGAGGCAGGGTCTCTCCCTCTCATCCCCATGACTTATTTATTTATTTTTTTTTAGTGACTTCTTTATGAATCAATGATTAACACCTGAGGAGGAAAAAAATGCTTTTCTTTAAAGGAAATAACAGCTCTTTCTTCTGTGCCTTTGGATCTTAAATGGTTGCTTAGGTAACAGCCGTCACATTTTACCATCTTTGGCGAATGGGAAAGGCAGCTTTCTCCACTTGTGTTTGTCTCCTAGAGGGAAAACGAAGGCAGGAAGCAGCAACTGATGTGTCTGCAGAGTAAGGACCTCCCGTGCACAGAGGCAGACATATAAATGTCCAAATAAACCCAGACCCTTTGTTTAGAACTTTAAAGAGATATAAACATCCAAATAAACCCAGACCCCTTGTTTAGAACTTTCTCTCTTATGGAGAGGAAGTGATCTGTGATCAGTTGTGTGTGTGACCAGGATTTCCTAAAGTCAACTGGCTGTCTCCTCCCTGCCCCTCTCTCTGTTGGTTTGGTGTGACGACTGTCCCCTTCCTATTTAAGATGAGGCCAACCATATTGAGTCTCTCCTGTCCTCGTCTGCATCTTCATCTTGCTTTATTGTGGATGTGTATAATTCAAGATTCAAGATTCTTTTCTTGAACTGGGGACTGACAGCATACACAGATGCGGACAGAGATAGCATGTCCTACCTGGTACTTGTAGAGAGCCCCGTCCTGAGCAGGCCTCCAGCCCAGGAGTGCAGCAAACCATCTCCTCCAGGGTGATAACCTGCTGTTTGCAAAGAATGCGCAGCTTGCTCTTTAAATCCAGTGACCACATTAGAGAGCTTAGATGATTCACTGAAAGACAATGGGTTGGCCACATTCATGAGAAGAGAATAAGCTTTTTTACTATTTTACTTCTGATCTTACTACATGTTAATTTTGAGTAAGTTTGATACTATAAATCAGCCAACAGTTATTCACATTTTGAGTGTCCTGGGCTTTCTGAGCTCCTACGAGCGTGCTGACAGGCAGAGCACATATCTGCAAGTAATAAGAGCTTTGCACGGTGCAGGTTTCTTCCTAACAGAGCACTTGAGGCTGCTGTTTTGGGGAGCCATGGAGGGATGAGGACCCAGCTCCTTTTAAGAGAATCTTTGGATACTGAAATTGGGGGAGGGAAGATGATGCAGAAGATAATGCTATCTTGGGGGTGGGGTGCAGTCAGATGTGAAAGGTGGATTCCCATTACATTCACAAGTAACTTGTTGAGCACCTGCTGTGTGCTTGGACTGTCCTGGGTGCTCTGCAGCTCGGTGTCATTCCATCTTGGGGGCAGGCAGTGTTAAACGTCTTTTCATAGAAAAGTAAACAGGCTTGGGGAGGATGACACTTCCTGAAAGCTAGAGATGGAATTTAAGTCTAGTTCTTCCTACTTTGTAACTTCTTTTCCTTCAGACTATCTTGTTCCTTGCTCTCCTTAGTTCCAAAATAGCTCCCCTTCCACAGTCCTGGATCTCTTCACCTCCTATTTGTATACTCTTCACCTGGCACCACTTACAGATGAGAGAACATAGAGGAATGGACCTCACAGTGTGTATTGACTTTGCCTTGTTCAGCTCCTGGGTGAGAATATCCGAACTTGAGATAATGGAGGTTGTACTTGTGAAGGAGAGAGAGAGAAGGCCGTCTTTAGGTTTCGGCCACTGTTTCCCAGCAAACTGATGCTATAAAGTAAAAAGGCGGGAGAGTTTAGGCCACCAAGAGGGTTGGGACCGGGAGCCCACTCTAAGGGACTTTGGGGAGTGCAGACCTGTAGGAGGTGGCACTGAGAGGAGGGTGAGATGGCACAGAGGGGGACAAATGCACTGGGAGGGTCCACACCTTGGTTTAGTTGCTTTTCAGTGTTTGAGGCCCTTAGTTGGGTGATTAATCAGTTAAGGGCAGAAACAGCAATAATAATAATAAAATACATTCCTACCATAAGCCCTTCATTAAAGTTAGAAATATAAGTGTTTAGGGTTTGTTGATCTTTTATGGAGTGTCCAGGAATTTTGTGTTTGCACCTGAGTCCTTTGATTGGTGGCATTTGTTGTCTTTCCTGCACAATCCATACCCGTAAAGCCTCAGTGCCCAGACTTTCTTTCTCTGAAGTGGTGTCAGAACAACAAAATGTTCACAGCAGCCCCCAAACTGAGAACTTCTGGATCATCAGTCACTTTTTTCCTCTTAGAAAGTGAGGTTGTCTCAACCGCATCATTTTCCTTTAATCTTCTTTTTAAGCTATTTACCTCTACTATTTCTAAATCATTTTGGTTTTATAGAAATAACAGCTTGCTTTTCGGAATCAAATTTCATTGATAATTTAATTAAATTAGGTAATAACAGAAACAAGTGCAACTACAGAAACAGCTTTGGAAGCAAATACAGCTGAGTCTTAGTAAGCATTGCACATCATCCAGAGGGAGCAGAGTCACCAGACTCAGATTAGCTGATACCAGTGACAGGAGCAGGCGCTTAGTCATCCGCGGGCGTAAGTGTGTCTGAGCAAGGGTGCCACAGTCCAGCCTGACTGAGGGCGGAGTGGAGGTGGGTTAAGAGAACTTCAGCTATGGAGCAGTGTTACACCTGCTTCTTAATGGCTTAAAGGAGCTATTACAGGTGTACCAGAGGACTCCCCCTCCCCCCCGAAGTTTGTTTAATTTAATTTTTATAATGAATTGCATATGGAATTTTAAACATTCGACATGCTAATTATAATGGTAACCTATGACACTGGGGCATTTGAGGTAATCACAAAAAAGTAGCCATATTGGTTAGAGGTTAGAAGCACGAATTGGACTTAGAAGCATGAATTAGACTTTTTTTTTTTATCATCCCGGGGCTTGTCTCCCTGGATAAGGGACAAACGCATTAATGAGAGGTGAACTCAGTCCCAAACCAATGGGGCGGGGGGATCAGGGACATGCAATAACAAGTCGTTCCTGCCCCCCCCCCCACTGGCGTGGGACTGCTAAGTGTCATCCGAGAGTTTCTGCCAAGCTCTTCCTGTTATGTAAAACCTAAAAGGAGTCTGTGCAGATTAAAAAGTTACTCTGTGTGCAATGATTAGTTTAGAATGGCATAGTGATTCGTTTATCTGGTGTTTATCGCTTGACCGACTTTAAGAAGCACAGTCATTAAGTATCTTGTTAGTTAGGCAGAAACGATGTATACCAATTTATTAGTTGCTAAACAATTTGGTATTGGATGAAAAACAAAAACCTGGGGTGGGGAGGTGTGAAAGCCTAAAAGTTGAAGTCAAATTTGACTTGTTTTCCTGCCCCTGAAGTTAAGTTTTTGATGAGTTATAAAAAAAGGCAGAGGTAGCTGTTAAACCCCAAACTTGTGGTTTTTGCCATTACATATTTATTGCATATAACCTTAGATTGAGATTAATTGCCTTTTCATGTTGCCTGGCACCAGAATTTGTACAAACCTATTTAAAAGCAACACTCTCCGAGAAAACTGACAATATTACCAGTAAAGGATAATTGAATGGCAACTAGAGTGTCCAGCTGGGATTCTTGAACAAGACCAGACAAATCTGCCTTGTCATGTGCCATAAACTGTGATACAGTCAGTAGTGGAAACCAGCATTTATGCCGTTCCTGTGTCATCATTTCTGATCCTCTCTCTCATGGCTGGTGAGGGAGGCTTTGTGTTAGGGCACGTGCAGCACTTCCTTAGGCTCCTCAGGAATCAGCGCAGAATCCTGTAGGTTCAGGCCTGTTGCTAGATTTGCCCTGTACATCTGGCTCAGGGATTCCTGGCAGACAACACAAAATTAGAAACATTAAGATTCATATTGTCCATAAGATGGGAACCGACTAGTTTTTAAGAAAAGCAAACCTCTCTTAAAAATTCAGAGAGGGCAGATGTCAGAATGAGATTTTAATAATTTCCCCTTCACCCAGAAAATTGGCTTATATGGCAGTCTCCCCTCCCCACCCCCCCTTTTCAGTGTCTGTATAGAGATAGCGTATGTGACTCAGGTGGCAAAGGTCAGGAGTCTGAACGTTTGGGTAATGAGTACTTTGCTCTAGGAAGATAAACTGAGCACTGTGTCCTGTAAGATCAAAGGATTCCCTTCCGTTCGGGGTTTGGACCTCTGTCAGTCACCTCTAAAGTCTGTTCAGCTGGATCTGCTTTAGCTCAATCTGATTGTCCATACTCACGTTAAAATATTTTGCCAAGACAATCTTCCGTCTTCTTGAGAGACAGGTTTCAGAAAAGGCCCACAGTCTCTGCAGATATCCCCTGTAACTGGTCTCAGAACTTGTGGGCAGTGCCTTTGTGGAAGGGAATTCCTGAGCATAGTGCGTCATGGCCTGCCCCGGCTCCTTACCTGCCACTGTGAACGGCCTGCCTGGCCTGCCCCTGGAACTCGGGAGGAAATAGAGAGCAAGTGAGAAGGGAGAGGGCGAATGAGAAAACAGTCCAGTTTGGCCTGTGACTCATCAGCCTGTGGAAGGCGTTCTCGGGCCTTGGGTTTGATCTTTCTGCCTTCCTTTTCTCTTCTCCTGTTAACTCAGCCTGGTTCCTTTAGTCTGAGAAAGTGGACACTTGTTTTCTTTCTGTGAGGAGGGAATGAGGGGTTAGAGCCCTGCCATGTAGAGTACTAGGAGGGTGGTATTTGGGTGCGCTTTCGGGGTCAGGCCCCGCTTCCCAAGGAGTGTTGGTTAGGTTGAGTAGTTATTACCTAGGTGGTGGCCCTGCGAAATATTGCCGTCTGTGTGAGGCCCGGTGCTTTTGCTGTGAATAGCGGCTCCTCTGCTTGGCAGTTGTGTGAAGTCAGCTGACTCGTTCCTTGATTTCATCCAGCATCCAACGTAAATTTTGTGGTTCGTTTCTCTTCTTACTTGTGAGTGCTTTATGTTTGTGCGTGTATTATTTTTTATCCAAATTGGGGTCACACCAGATTAAATTCCTACTTAGGAAAACATTTTCTTGTGACAATTTAAAACAGACACAAAGTACAGCCTGGGTAATATAGTGAGACCCCCATCTCTACAAAAAAATAGAAAAGTTAGCCTTGTGTGCTGGTGGGTACCTGTAGTCCCAGCTACCCAGGAGGCCAGGGCAGGATGATTGCTCCAGCCCAGGAATCTGAGGCCACAGTGAGCCATGATGATCACACTGAATTTAGCCCAGATGACAGAGCAAGACCCTCTCTCATAAAATAAAACGTAGAGTGAATAGTAAAGTGAACTCCTTACCTCCCAGCATCAACAGTCCACTGTCCATGATTCTTGGGTTCTCTCTTTTTCCCTTCCTCCACTGTGTTCTGGGAAAAGGGGAGCAATATTTTACAGCAAATCTCAGACCTGGCACCACTGCACTCCAGTACTTTGTTCTTATCTTTGTTATTCAGCTGTTTGCTTTTTGTCTGTTGACTTTTCTTTCTCTTACTCTGAAGTGACACTTGGACTGTGCCCTGGTTATGTTACAGAGGTGCACCCTCTGGTAGCATTGTCCTTCTCATGGTGTTGGGCTAGTCTTCCGGGACACTGAGGAGGACAGCACTGCTGGTGTGGGAGTTCCTGGCTCGGGAGCCAGCAGACCCCAGAGGTATGACTGCTACTTCCTGCCTCATTGAGTTGGGTGAACAGCTGGGTGTGTTTAGAAGAAGGAGACTCAAATCTAAGTCATAATGACTTGCATTATTTATTAAGCTCATAAAGAAACCATGGCTTTGAATAATAAGACTTCCTAAATGGATTTTGCAAGATCCTATTTTTTTACAGTTACCTAATTATAAAGTAGAATCATTTATAAATTTGCCATCCATTGAGTACAGTAATAATCTACTTAACATTTTGCAGTTTGTAAAGGTTTCCATGTCAGTTATTTTATTCTAGTCCTACAGTGGCATTGCAAGTAAGAAAAAAAAATTAAGCTCCTCTCACTTAAGCCGGAGAAGCGGGAAAACAAGAGCGTGTTGGTCAGTGACTCATCTTTAGGTCTTCTGCTCCCAGCCTAGAAGATTTTCTCTTTTGAGTTTGTCTTGCATTGCTTTGGAATGTATTTTGAAAATGAAACATGCCTTTTCCTTTGTACTTCGTACATTTCTTTATGTAGTTGTATGTCTTTTGAAGTTCACAACCCCTCTAGCAAGGTCCTGGGGAGCTGCTTGGGCCAGACTGCACTCTTCCCAGCACCTTATTCCCTGGCAGGGCCAGGGCAGCGGGTACAGCCCCTCTTGGAGCCATTTGATTCCCGATGCCAGTTCTCTTCCCGCGACAGTGGTTTCTGCTTCTCTCCGGTGCCACCCCACACCCAGGCTATGATCATTGCCGGAGACCACCTTTACTCGGTGCGCTGGTTACTTTTGTGACAGCGTGGAATTCATTTGAGACTAAAACATCTGGAATTTTTCCTATAGACTAGAGATATTTGGTCTAGTAGAGAAATTGTTCTCAGATTATTCCTCTGCTACCACCCAATAGAGATTTTGGTACAAGCACCAAATTGCCCAATTTCTTTCAAAGTGAGCAATTCCAAGAAAGATTTTTAAAATATCTAGACATGAATATTCTAATGGCTTAAATTCCCCAAGGGAAATGATGCTTCAGGGTGTATGCTTTTATTCGGGGAAAATATTGTAGCGGTCTAAAATTTGTATACTTTGTTTCTTGCAAAGATATTTTCTTTCATCAGTTAAAATTGGTTTCCTACTGAAGTGTCTTGCCTGCTGCAGGTATATTTCCTAAAACATGATTTATGCATTTGATTAGGGATATTACTCATCTTTATAATACCAAATAGTTTGAGTAAGAACTGAATATAATTTTAGTGTAGGAATGTTAACCATTGTTTATCATTCAAGGAATCTTTATATAAAATAAGTTAATAAAGGTTCTAATAGGAAATTGCTTTGGGCAAAGTTAGGGTACGTCAGCTATAATTGGGGGAAATGTGTATTATGGAATATTGTTAAGAATAGGCAATGCTATTTTTTAACACATAAAGTATCCAAAATGGTAGGTTGATCAAAGATTGTCAAAGCATTTAGTTTTAACAAGTAAATAAGACAGATTTGCAATTAGTACATTAATAATTCCTAAATTTTAGAAGTAGGTTTGTTTATAAAAATAGACTTTCATAGGAAGTCTAATAAGATGGGGGACTTTTTAGAAATTTTATGTTTTGTGGGCTGCTTGGCTCAGTTAGCCAGTTACGGTGAGATCCCAGAGCAGTGTGATAAATGGGTGTGAGCTTCTGGAGCTGGCCCAGACATCGGAGGGCTTTAGTTTTAGTGGCTGTGTGCATGGGGAGGGGAGAGATGGGAAGGAGAACAAGTGGGAAATGAGTCTTCTGCTCCCATTAGGAACTTGCTCTCATAGACTGGTCTCATTGACAGTGTCTGCCTTGTGCCTTTGGGCAAAGCACTTTGCTTCCAAGATCCCAGTTAGTAGACAGTTTGAGAATTCAGTTAGAATCTGTAACTTTCAAATTGGGGTGCTCGAATTCCCTCAGATGGGAGGTGGTAGGCCAAGAGGTGTAAAGTAACACACTAAACACTGTACATATTTTTTAAAGACGTGGGCAAAGACAGTGGGTTTCATATTAGCATAGCCATAATTATATTATAGAAGGAAAGAGAAAAGTCCCATGTCATTTTAAGGTAAATTTGTAATGGTTAAACATAAAAACTTGCCCCTCTTATAGAGCCCCTGAGGGCTGTGTACCCAGACTTTCAGGTGGCTCTGTTTGACCCCTCCCATAGCAGTTTTGGGAGAAAATGTTTAGAATGGTCTTTTTACAAAAATTCTATCATGCATATTTAAGGTATTATTATAGTAAAATAGTAAAAAGGTTAATTATAGTGAAGCAAATTAACATTATCCATCACCTCACGTTATCCATTCTTTTGTTTGTTTTTGTGGCAACAATAGCTAAAATCTGCTTATTATTATGAATCCCCAACACAGTATGAATTTATGACCTGGTCGTCCTGTTGTACTTTAGCCCTCCGGACTCGTTTGCTAGTTGCTAGGTGGTATCTAAAATCTTCCTTTGCTCTTAGTTTATACCGTTCCTCTGTTAAGAACTAATCACAGGTGCCTTTCATATCAGCGATCAAGCGTTTTTGTTTTGTTGTTGTTTTATGTGATAGCCTATTTAAAACAGCTTGTGCCATCTAAGTAGTATAATTCCAATTATGGTAACATATATAGGCTCTTTTTTTCCCCCATTCATTCTGCAGTGGTTTGTCAAGCGCCCGCTGCATGAGAGGCACTGTTTGGACTTTTAACAAGTTTGCTTTCTTTGTTTTCATATTTTACTTAAGTTGTTAATGTTTTTAGTCGATAATACATCCATATGGTTCAGAATTCAAACGGTAAGAAAAGGGACACAGAGACAAGTAGTACCTTTCTGGGGTCAGCACAGGTTCACTTCCTGAGGCCGTTGGCGTGTTGCTTTTGAAGCCTTGAAGCTGTTTATATTTCTGTGAGCAAATATGTACATATCTCCTTCCTTCCTTCTTATTTACACAGATGGCAGCATACAATACATATGAATCCATCTCCTTTCTTATCTTTTCTTTATTTAACAATCAGATTGGCCCTGAAGCTTTTCCACCAAACCCTTAGCTCCCATTCTCTCTGCAGATCAGGAAGGGGAGGCCGGCTTGCAGTGCATTTCCCTCCGTTTAAGTTTATGTACTGCTATCTTGTTCCAGCCTTTTTATAAGGAGGATATATAGTAATGTGGAAAAGTCCTTTTCAGAAATCAGTGCACACAAGCACACACAGATCAGATCTTGGACTTTTCTAACAACTCCCTCTGGGCTGGGAGTCTTGGGTTGAGGGAGGTATATGGAGGCCCCACCAAGCATGACTTTATACCTTTACCTCAATGGTTAATGAAAGTGAAACGCAAGGAAAGTGAAACTCAGTGGAATTTCCTCCTCTAGGCAGTTTGTCCTCAGGTGTGACGCAAGGTTGGCAGGTGTGGAAGGCTGGCAGGTACGTTGAACTTGAGCTTGAGCTTGGAGCTGCCTGGGTGGCAGATATAGAAGGCGCCCTGGAGTGAGAGGGGTGCTCCAGAGCTGGGGGGGGGGGACTTTTCAGGAAAACTGCTCTTGTCTCCGTGCTAATGGAATCAGGGTGGGGACAGTGGGCATACATGCTAGTCTGGGAAAAGAGAGGGTTCAGAGAACCTTAGTTTGGACCTCCAGAGTACTGGATGTTTGACACCAGGTATATACTGGAAGCCTCGGGGAGGGGGAGGAGGAAGAGGGAGGTAAAAGAGTAGAGTTTATTAAAAACAACTATAGTCACAGTGCACCTCATGGTAAGGACTTGAAAACACCTTCCAGATTCTTGTGCCAACCTTAACCTCAAAGTCTGGAGGCAGTGCTGAGATCTCTGGTTGGAGCTGTACCACTCAGTGGGGGAGTGCTCAGGCTTGGTTGGAGCTACACCACTCAGTGGTGGAGTGCTCAGGCTTGGTTGGAGCTGCACCACTCAGCGGTGGGAGTGCTCAGGCTTGGTTAGAGCTGTACCACTCAGCGGGAGGAGTGCTCAGGCTTGGTTGGAGCTACACCACTCAGTGGTGGAGTACTCAGGCTTGGTTGGAGTTGCACCACTCAGTGGTGGAGTGCTCAGGCTTTGGGGCACATTCCTGGGGCTCTGCTCCTGTGTGTGACCTCGGACACCTCACTTAACCATGGGTGCCTGACTTCTCAAGACCTAGGTTCTCACCTGGCTATAGGTATTTCTGTCCCTTTCTGTAGAAATGATTTGTGTTTAATGAGCTTGTACTTGTAAAAAAGCTTAGATCATAGTAGATGTTCAATATTAGCACCCCCCAGATTATGGGTTATGAAAGAGATGGGTTCTGTAGGTTTGTTCTTAAGTTGAATTTATATGTGTTGGAACAGGTACACTTACCTGTTACCTGTAGTAGCCTCCATTTTGCAAGTGTGAGTTGTATATCAGTCTGATGTTTGTAATGTGGGGACTTGCTGTAATAGTCTCTGTTCCTAAGTGTGACTTGCATGTAAATCGGATGTTTGTAACTCAGGATTTACCATAATAGCCTCTGTCCATAAGTATGACTTGTATATAGGTCAAATGTTTATCACTCTGGGACTGTACATGTTAGCTGTTATCATTTTCTTCCCTGTGAAGAGGAATATAGGAAGGAAAGAAGCAAGGGGCCAATGTCTCAGGTCGGCCAAGGGCTTTCGGAGAAAAGAACTTGGACTCTCGGACCCTGTTCAGTTCTCTGCATAAATTGCTAGGCAATTAAGGCCTGGGAAAATTCAGGGCTCTTCAGAGTAATTTAGGAGTCGTCTGGGGCATTGGACCTCTTCGTGGCCTGGGAGCCAGAGCATGAAGCCTTGTCCATCCAGATGGTTTGTGCAGAGAGCTACACACACACAGACACCATTTCTTTGTAGCATGTAGGTTTCTACCTTGGCATTGAGCAAACATAGTAGCTGCTAACTTCCTGGCCTTTAAGGTATGGATGCTGGAGAGCGTGGCTAGTGATGACAGTATCCCATAGAAGGGCTGTTGTATCACATTGATGTTCTAATTATCTCAACTGCTTTAATGCTTTTGTGCTATAACTACCATCTAAAGGATAGGCAATCCTGCAGTGTAGTAAATCTTGTCCTTTCATGTTTATAAATAATGATGTTTATTTCCAAAGTTGAGGTTGAATCCACAAAGGCTGTGGTATAGTAACTCACTTTATATTGTAATTCTTATGTTGTCTGGTAGAGAAAAATTTTTGACTTGCCTCTCCAGACTGGTAAGTCTGGTTTTAAGTTGATTTTCTCATTCTTTCAGGGTTAGATATATATTTTTAAAGGAACGATTATTTAACAGTGTGTTTTAACTACCATATGTTAGGTATCCTAGAGTTGCCCTTTTATATAAATCTAAACTCCAGTGTTAACTCTGGAGACAGCTGCAGAGGAGATGTTTGTGATGTCCTAGCCTAAAACTCCCTGCCAGCAAGCCCAGCACGCAGAGGATAATGGTTTTCTGAGAGAGATCCCTCCATAATATATAGTAGGAGTTCAGTTCTTGCATTATGTGGTTAATGTGCTAGAAACCAATGTGCTAGAATTTTGTTTACTCAGACTCCAGTTGCAAAACCCGTTTATCCAAGGACAAAAAAAGAGACGTGCTGTTGATATTCCCACAGCGGAGGCCCTCCGTGTCTTCCCCGCCCATCTGATGTCCTTCCATCTCCCAGAATTCCCTAGGCACCTTTCTTATCAAATCTCAGATTCCTTTATTTTAGTTTGCAGTGCTTATTTTGTAGAAAAATAATAACTCAAAAAGTAATAACAGTGATTTCATGGAGCAGTTATAAATTCTAGGCACTAAGCGCTTTATGTGTATTATTTAATCTCCATACTAATTTTATAATAACTTCATAACTTTTCAGGTAGCTTTGTTTTTATGGTACAGTGAAGGAAAGAGGACAAGGGAAATCAACATCGCGAAGAAGGTCACATGACAGGAACTTGGAGAGTGGACATTGGAGCCCGAGTCTACCGGATTTCAAAAGGTCTGTTCTTAGTCTGGACTTTACCATCGTAATACCTGCCATGTATTGAAGACTTAATCTTCCCCAACCAAGCTGACAGAAGTCGCTCTCTGAGGTTGAGCAAGGGATCAAGGTCAGTGTTAGCAGTAATAGGACAGATGGACAGCATGTGCCCTTTGATACCATCACTGAGGTGAACACATCACCATTTCCGGTATTCTGTCAAGGTTATGAAAGATGAGGAGAGATTGAGGAACTGCCACCGGTGAGAGGACAAGAAAGAGACACAGGCCTAAAATATTGGGGGACAGAGGAGAGGATATAGGACGGAAGACTGGTGAAATTCAAAGAAAAAATGTTTAGTTAATAGTGCTGTAACAACTGTGTGGCTTTGATAATTGTACCATCCTTATCTAAGTTGTTGACACGGAGAAAGCTAGGTGAAGGGTATGACTCAGTTTTCTATTACAGCTACTTTTCTGTAAATCTAAGGTTATTTCAAAGTAAAAAGTAGAAAGAATGTTTTAAAAACCCTGTGAGGTTGATATTATTTATTTTCATTTTAGGAGGAGGAAACAAGAGGCTGAAATGTTAAGTGACATACTCAAGACGGTAACAATGGTAGAAATTAGTGAAGGAAGGAGAGTGATTTCTAACCCAGTCTTGGAGATTTCAGAGCACGTGTATCTTAGTCCGTTCAGGCTGCTATAACAAAATGACACAGCCTGAGTGGCTTATAAATAGCAGGGATTTCTTTCTCACAGTCCTTGAGGCTGTGAAGTCCAAGATCAAGGTGCTGGCTGGTTCTCTGTCTTCCTTGTGGGTGACCTTTTCCTCATTGTACTCAACATGGTGGGAGGGTCAAAGGAGTTTTCTGGGGCCTCTTTTTAAGGGCACTAATCCCATTCATGAGGGCTTTTTTCACTACCTAATCACTTCCCAAAGTCCCTATCTCCTACTATCATTACTTTGGGGATTAGAATTTCAACATATGCATTTGGGTTGGGGGGTAGATACAAGTAATCACTTTATAGCACCAGGTACTGCTGTGCTTTACAGCTATTGTATGTTAAAAAGCAGCCCCCAGCAAATCCTACTTTTATTAGTCTTTATTTTATGCTGAGAAAAATGGTATCTTGAGCCTGTTTTTAAAAAAGCAATGCATATAATTTATTAATAACATGTGATATACCTATTTGTATGTCATGTGTGTGTCTGAATAGAGAACAGTCATAATTTTATATTTAAGGCAATTAAACACCACACGAAACAGTATACAAATTCAAAGTTTTTTTTCCCCTCGAGGAAAATAAAGAGTAGTTGTCATAAGTTGTTGTAATATTTTAAAGTAATATATACATTATGTGTCTCCAAATTACAAATGTCTTATTTATCTCTCTTCTTGCTGCCCAACTTTCTCAGACTTTTCTCTGTGAATATGCTTGGTAGAGTTATACAAGTAAAGCTTATACTGTTTAATTCAGAAGATGCAAGAAGAAAACCATCATTCTGCTTTAGTAAAAGACAGACAGTTTGAAAAAAACATGTAGACTATTTTGAAATTTTAGTCCAAAAAGAAGAATGCAAGTTTGACAGTCCTATATAAATATGAAAATTTTTATAAAATGTGATTACAATAGAAATCTTTTAAACTTGAAAAAAAGAAAGAAATGGAGCTTTTGACTTTGTTTCTCACCAACTTAATGGTGAATTTTTTGGTGTAATAGGATTAGTTTGTAGTACAAAAATCAAACTTCAGAGCACTCCCTCTGCGTCCTCATCTGTAAAATCAAAACTCTTTGCTGAGTGAATTGGATAATTTTCAAATGAAGGACTTCAAAGTGTATTTGCTTCTTATAAAAACCTTTTTTTCTCCTTTTGTATCAAGAACCAATGTATGCAGTTTGTGACTTCTGAAGTGAAGCACCTGCTTCTGAAGACTTTGACCTTTGTTATTCGATTTACCTGTGTCAGGTGTTTCATAGAAATACAGGAAACAGGTTGCTGTCTGCCAAGACATTGCATCAGCTAGCATACTGTGGTGCTGTTTTTAATAATATGTGATCCTGTGGCCATTTGATAAAACTAGAAGTTCATAAAATGAAGCCCAGAGTAATAACCTATAAAGTTTAGTTTCGTAAGACCAGAACTATTTCAGGGGCTGTTTATGAGAGAACCTGTAACTTATATTTGACTGCTAAATTTAGTCTCTTGGCTTGCCGAGTCTCTCCTCTCCATTTCTGTTTATAAGAGAGGAAGGGTATTTGTGTTTGGCTTTTTCAGTCACAGTGAGGGTCAGAGATGGGGCAGATGGGTGGATGTCTATGTTTTAAAAAGCACCCACCCTTAAAACATCTATTAATTTTATGCACTTTCATTGGTTATAAAAGTATTCATTGTAATAAATTTTTCACTATGAGAAGATACGCAGAATTATTAAACCATCAGGAGTAACTTCTACCTACTTTTGTATGTAGACCTAAATTCCTATGTTCTGTGCTGATATATCTATGATACAGATATCTCAGAACCATGATCATACTGTACATTTGCTGAATATAAAATTACTTAAAATTAGCAGTAAAGAATATTACATGCATTTTTTTCATATCTTTTCATATCTTCTTTTCTAAGCAGCTAATTTGCAGTTGTGTAGAGTTGTTTATAAGGGTACGAATGTGCATGAGTAATTTCCTATCCTTCTGTCCCGCTGCTGAGCTTGGCTGATATCAGCTGAATCCCACAGGTCAGAAGTCAAACATAATCCCAATTCTTAATTCCTAAGATTACCACCATGTAAAAATTACCTTATATAAAGGAATATATGTGTGTTCATATATGATCTAAAAGTCTAATTTTATCTAATAGTTTCAACTTTAATAATCTGAGAAAAATTGTTAAAAATGAAAGAATGATGACCTGACTTTCACGCGTTTGTTCACAGTTGCAGAGGGGCCCACAGGTACCACCTTCTCCCTCATCAAACCTGGTAGCAGGGAAATGCTAATGTCTAGCCAGCAGACTGGTTAGACTCGCAATCTTCCCTGCCCTTCCCCTGTTTTTCTTCTACACTGTGGTTAGACCCCTAGAAGGTACGAAGGTTGTGAAGGCAGACTTGCTTGCCTAAGCTGTGCTGGGCCACCCTTAGGACTTTCCCCAGCCTCCTGTGACGCCCCTCATCTGGGTCCTCCTTACTCACAGGCTAAGTAGGGTTGGCTTTTTTTCTTTCTTTCTGTCTTTCTTTCTTTTTTTTTTTTTTTTTTTTGAGACCGTCTCACGTTGAATGCTGTGGTGGCACAGCTCACTGCAACCTTAAACTCTTGGGCTCAAGTGATCCTCTTGCCTCAGCCTCCTGAGTAGCTGGGACTACAGGCGCCCACCACAATGCCTAGCTAGTTTTTTAGAGATGGGGTCTTGCATGTGCTCAGTCTGGTTTTGAGCTTTGTATCCACCTCGGCCTCCCAGAGTGTGGGGTTACAGGTATGAGCCACTGTGCCTGGCCAGGGTTGACTTTTAAAAAACATTTTGTTTTATTTGTGGCAAGTGCATACAGATGAAATTTGCTGTTTTTAAGCGCACAATTTACTGGCATTCAGTATTGACATTGTCGTACATCAGCACCGATATCCCTCTCTGAATTTTTTATCTCCTCAAATGAAAGTTGTCTTTTAAATACAGTAGAACCTCCGTAGTTCACCACCTCCCTACAAAGTTGACCTAATTTCCATGGACCAGACATGCACCACCTAGACATATCAGTACAGTAGGCCTGGTTTCTTACGTTCTGACCACATCTGCACATTTGCGCGCTGACCAGTTGGTTACTGTCCCCAGGGCAGTTAATTTGCAGAGGTTCTATTGCCTTTAGATTCAGAACAAAAGAGTTCCCTAAGGCCAAAAGCAATTTGATCTAAAGTAAACTGAAATTAGTGATTTAAAAAAAACTATGAAAGGATTTTTTTTCCTATTGTTTCTCTTCCTTTATTCCTTTACTCCAATAAGTTTTTTCATTACAGATAAACGATCTTGTGGTTGGGGCAGCAACACCGCAGTTGTATGGGTTGTACCCCCAAAGTTGGTCTGTGGTGCTTGTGCCTACACCTCAGGACATTTTCTCTGGATTCTTTTTCTTTCAGAACACTGCTCTCAATCACTATTCCATACCTCGTGGAACTCAGACATACAGTTCATGAGAGGGAAGGAAGTGTTTTGGAAACATTCTTTTTAAATTCTCAGTTATATATTTGTTTTAATGTTCTTTAGTTTTAAAAAAGCCACTATTTCATGACTATTGTTGCCTAGAACAAGGTTTAGTTTAAAAAAGGAGAGTGTAAACCAGTTTAGCAACATTATTAAGTAAACAGTTGTACAGATGTACAGGGAGGTTACAAATTGGGGTATATATACATAAATAGCATTTGAGACAGAGGTTCTCAATGTTCTTTAGCCCATACCTCATTCGAGTCTTGCATAGGTGTAGAGGGAGTTTACAAATTGGGATATAAATAAATAGCATTTGAGATGCAGGTTCTGCGTGTTTTTAAGTAGCCCATACCTCATTCCAGTCGTTGAGCTTTGTGCTGGTGTAGAGATGAAGACAGGTAGGGCAGTGACATGGGGACCTCTCTGCTGGCTCTACTGATGGGCTTGGGCGGAACTCAAGGACGTGGGGAGACTAAGAAAGCCCATGTCTCTTTCTAGTCTGGGGTCCCAAGAACATGCTGTAGACCTGGGTAGCCCCATCTCTATGATTATAGTCTTCTGCTGGGGATGTTTTCACAGTTCACAACATTAGAAATGAGAGAGGATTAAAAAAAAAGTCTTCATTCTAGAAAAGTGTCTGTGTCTCTATCTGGCAAGAGTGCCTTGGCGTTACCATACTGCAGCCTTCAACTCTTCAGTGATCCTCCTTCCTCAGACTTCCCAAGTAGCTGGGACTAAGGTGTGTGCCACCACACCTGACTAATTTTTCTATTTTTTAGAGACAGGGTCTCTCTTTTGCTCAGGCTGGTCTTGAACTCCTGAGCTGAAGCTGTCCTCCCACCCTTAGTGCTTGAATTACACCTGTGAGCCACTGTGCTGGCTGCCTTTTTATTATTTGATTCAGGTGTTGGATAGAAAGAGAAAGGTTCATTCTGGTGACCATAGTAGGTCTTAGTTGGGTGGGTCTTTGGGAAGAATGATCACACTGGTGGGAATCGTCGCTTGAGCAAGCTTTGGGGGTCGGGAGCAGTGAAAGTGCTTAGCCCTAGGACTGAGAGATGGCAGTGCCTTCAGGGGGGCTTAGCAGGAAAGGAGGGGGCTGCTCCAGATGCTGCTTCTCTTCTGTTTTGTTTTCTTGCTGCTCTTGCCAGAACCGCCACAGCCAGCAAGGTCAGGGCAGGTCCAAAGCAACCTGGTTTTCTCAAGAGGGAGGGGAATGGAAATCCGGAGAAGATAGGGCTGTTAAGAAGAGGTGTGTTCCACAAGTGCCTGACCTTGGGAGCTATTTCCTAAGGTTGTTTATATTTCAGAAAACCTATATCGCTCTGGACTTGCGAATTCTTAGATAATTTTCTCCTTTTTCCTTTTCTCTTTCTCCTTGCTTCCTGCTTTCTGTCTAATCTTTACCTTTTTAAAAACATAGAATGATACACAACTATTATGTAAAATTCATTTATAAACAAGGGCAATTTCCTTACCATCTCCGATTTTCTATCCCGGTTCCCCTCTAGCTTCTGTCTGTGTATGTTTCTAGATTTTCATGATTATATATACATATGCACATGTAATACATAATAAAGTATATGGTCACATAAATGTGATAAATACATTTTAAAATGAAAACGTTACCTGTTTCCATGTCCCTGACACGTTGATTATCTATAGATACGTCTCATTCTTTGACATGACTGCATGGTATTGTCTTTGAGGAGGTGCAGAATGTATTTGTATACTAAACCATAATGAAGGATGGTTAGGCGCTTTTGGAAATTCTTATACACATCTAGGGCTGCTGTGAACATTCTGAACATGTATCTTGACCCACTTTTTAACATTTCTGTAAGCGAGAAATGGGATTTCTGGGACATGAATTACATTATAGATTTTGGCAAATAATGTCACATGGCCTTCCACATAAAGGTAATAACAGTCTTTACTAATCTTTGCCTTTATTTAATCTGAGTACATATTATTTGTACTTATTTGCTGTTCCATGGTTTTCTGACATTTTATTCTCTGTATTCTGCCTTAATGTGTTCTCCCTGCTTCTCTACCAAGATGATGAATTTCTCATTGTCGGGGATACATGAGTTCAATACAATATGGATTTTGGAACTAAAAATCCTCCCTAATTATTTGGAAATAATATAGTGACTCTAAGTTCAGTGTGTTATCCTGCCATCCTTATAGGAGGAACTGGTTTGTCATTCCTCAAAGATGGATAATAACTATCGGGTAAGAACTAATATATGCAGAGGACGTGCCCAGATTTACTAGACACTATTAGTGATTAGTGTCACTATTCATTCAGCAAATATTGTAGAAGAGCCTATTCTGTGCTAAGTGCTGTACTAATCTGCTGCAAGTTTTAGGTCTGGCTGTATATTTTCATGTAAGTTTGGAATAGCTCTGAATAAATTAGTCCATGAGTATACCTTTGAGAGGTTCTTAAAGCATTTTAAATTTTACTGCTATGTTTGGCTGTGAATGAGAAAACTGTGCCTTGGACAGAATTTCAGACTCATTTGTCTCCGTCTCTGTTGATGATTGCGTGTTTGTGTTGAAGAATGAACATTTTTCAGGTGAGATCCATAGATTATAACTAAAGGCAAAATTCTTAGTCACGGGCCCTAAAATTGAAATAAAACATGAGCAAATTTAGCCTTTTTGTTTCTGTCCTTTTTCTCATTTCTCTCTGGAGTTCTTTTAGTTTTAAATGATCTTTTTAAATTTGTTTTGCCTTAAAAAAGAAATGTGAAGAGGAGTCAGTAAATAGAGGGGAGTGGCTCCATAATCAAGTATGAAAAATATGTCCAGGAAAAAGTCTGGTGTCAAAGCTGCAAATGACATGTATAAATGCACATTTGTACTTTTATATGACCAAAAAAAATTCGATGTAGAAGCAAAATCATTAAAAATATTTCTCTCTTGGTAGAGAAATAAACATTTCAGGCAAAGGCTATGTGACTAAGGCTCTTGAGAAGAGGAGCTGTCCTGGATTGTCCAGGTAGGCTCCAAAGGCAGTCATGGGAGTCCTTGTCAGAGAGGGGCAGAAGGAGATTGGACCTACAGAGGGGAAGGTAATGTGAGTCAAAGGCAGAGAGAGACTGGAGTGATGTGGCCACAAGCCAAGGGATGTCAAGGAATGCCAGTTGGCACCAGCTGATTAGATATAAGAAACAGATTCTTCCCCAGAGCCTCCAGAGCAGTGGTTCTCAACCTGAGGATTGCTACCCGTTTTTAACAATGAAAGTACATTGTGGCATTAGGAAGGTTGAGAACCACTGCTCCAGAAGGAGTACGTCCCTCCTAACACCTAGATTTCAGACTTCCTGGCTTCTGGACAGTGATAATAAATTTGTGTTGTTTAAAGCCACCCAGCTTGTGGTTATTTGTTATATAACAGAAGTAACACCTGAAAAAGGGTAAAAATGTTTTCTGTCTCTTTAAAATCCCCTTACTGTTTTCAAAGAACTAAAACCTACATCCTTGCTTCAGGCCAGTAGTCAGAAGGGAAAGGGGACTGAAAATGGCTCAACACAATTGTCTGGGCAAGGTTGGGAGGGCAGAGGCTTTACCATCAAGCGTTTGAACAGCAGTACCCTAATACTAACAACCTTCCCTTTAAAAGCTCTTATGATGAGGATGGTGGCATCTAAAGACAGGAGTCTCCATCCTCATTTGCCAGCAGATTAATAAACTTCTCTTTTCTTTTCCTCAACCACTTGTCTTTGTTCTTCTGATACAGTCTCAGGAACAAGGGCCAAACTTTCCTAACCGGTACAGCAGCCATGGGAAGTTAAGAGCCTATTTTGTGTTAAGTGTTGTCTTAATTTGCTGGAAGTTTTAGGTCTGATTGTATATTTTCATGTTATGGAATACTAATGAATAAAAATTTCAAATTAATATATGAATATACTTTTGAGTGGTTCTTAAAACACTTAAGGTCCACCCCAGATCTTAGCTGAGTCCAAGTTGCATCTAAGTGGAATATAGCATGCCAGGAAGGAGGTGGCTGCTATGACAAAAGCAGACATCTAGTGATTAGAAGATGTGATAAGAACACAGTGCCATAGTTTGAATGTCTGTCCCTCGTAAACTCATGTTGAAACTTAAGGTGGGACCTTTAAGAAGTGAATGGGTCATGAGGACTCAGCCTTCAAGAATGGACTGATCCCTTCATGGATTAATATCATGAGAATGGGTAGGTTATCATGAGAATGAGTCTGTTAGAGAAGCCAATTTGTTCCCGTTCAGGAACTCTCTCTCCCTGGGATGTTTCTGCCCTGTTACGATGCAGCTGAGGCCCTCCGCAGAAGCCAACCAGAGGCAGCTGCCCAGTGTTGAACTTCCCAGCCTCCAGAAGCAGGGCCCAAATAAAATGTTTTTTCTTTATAAGTTACCCAGTCTCTGATATTCTGTGATAGCAACCGTACATGGAGTAAGACAGTTAGCAAGCCAATATGCAGTGGTCCAAGGCACTGTTGTTGCAAGAAGTTCTTCAACTGATAACTTTGTTCCCTTTCTTAGTCTTTATGCTGTGTTCATGCTGATGTGAATAACCTTTTTTCATGGAAACTATTTCTGTGAGCTGCCCATCTTAAAAAATCCTCATCCATAGAGTTTGGAAGGATCTTTTCAGAGAACTGCTTGCCTTATCTAACTCAGCCTGTAGTTTGAGGGACTCTCTAGCTCATAATTGGAAGGAGACTTCTATTATGAAGTTAGCAAGAGTAAGGCACATCTTTAAGAACTAGCCACAGGAACGTCACTCGGAAGTAAAATACTGTCGATAGTTTTGGGTGCATTTTAGTTATCCTCAGCACACAAATGGCCCCCTCAAAAGAGAGGGATGAGGTACATTGTTACCTGTCATGTGGTAGTGCTTTCACCTTTTAGGAACAGATTTATTTGGAATTTTCTTGGGTTTTGTCCAGTAAATCCACCTTTTGAATGGGAGAAATAAAAGCATGAGACCAAACTTCTGGCTTTCAGTTGAATAAAAAATAAAACAGAAATATTTGTGAGCTCTTTAAAAAAAGAAGAAACCAAACAAAAAACAGTCTAAGTGGCACAGACTTACATTCCTAGCTACTTGGGAGGCTGAGGCAGAAGGGGCTGAGGCTCACTTGAGCCCACGATCTCTAGGTCAACCTGGGCAGCAGAGTGAGAACCTGTCTCTTTAAAAAAAAAAAAAAAAAAAAAAAATTTTTTTGTTGTTGGTGAGAATGTAAATGGTACAAACAACTTTTGAAAGCAGTTTGACAGTTTCCTGAACTACTAAACATACAGCTTCCATACAAACCAGGAATTGAACTCCTGTGCATTTTCCCCAGAAAAATGAAGACTGGTATTCACCCCCACCTCCCAAAAAATTTTTGGTAAGGAAAAACTATTATATAATAGGGCAAAAAATAGTTGGTTTCTGTTTGTCATGCTAAGTCTTTCTTTGCTGTTTTGAGGTATGTACACCTTTACATGTGATCAGATAATCTGGGCAAACCGGGATCTACCCTCTGCCATCTCTGCTCCCCATCCCTCACTTCAGTGAGACCTTTAGCCAGAATGTGGCCCTCTCTGTCCAATATAGTTCAACTCCTCCTTGTGAAGAAGGTGGCATCACCTCTCCACCGTAGCTCAGCAGGACTTGATCTTCCTTCTTGAGGTTGTGCATTGGCCGACTGTTCGGTTGCAGCCCTCCCACCCTCCTCTTCATTTGTGTCTACTCTAGCTGCTGAGCCATCATGGGTCAAGACTGTTCGATTTTTCTTTCTTTCTTTTCTTTTCTTTCCCAGACAGAATCTTGTCACCTAGGATAGAGTACAGTAGCACAATCATAGCTCATTGTAACTTGTAATTCCTGGGCTCAAAGGACCCATGTGACTCAGCTTCCAGAGTAACTAGGACCACAGGCACATACTACCATACTTGGCTAATTTTTATGTTTTTTTGTAGAGACAGAGTCTCACTATGTTGCCCAGGCTAGTCTTGAACTCCCAGCCTTGAGTGATCCTCCTTCCTCAGCCTCCCAAACTGCTGGGATTACAGGCATGAGCCACCACACCAGCCAGTGCCTGACTCTTAAATATACTTTCTGCCATTTTTGATGCCTTCAGTATCCTCAGCCATGACCCATTTTACAAATCCTTGTGCTCCATGCTCTGTGACAAGGCAGACAGGCACTAAGTCCCACCCTTAAATCTTTTTACTTCTTAGATTGTTCTAGCCGAACGTCTCTAAGCTCCACCCTGTGTGCCTCCTCACCCCTACTGTTAGAGTCATCTCCACCACTCCCCCCAGGACAGCCACCAAACCTGTTCCTTCCAGTTCTGGGGAGTTCCCAGTCTCTCTTCTTTCTGCCTGGGTGCTCTGGCTTCCTTACCCCACTGATGGTCATGGTTTCTTAATACTCTCACGACCACAGCCCTAGAATTTCAGTTGCCTCTGTCTTGAGTTCTATAAATTCTGTTATCCCAGGCCTCAGTCCTAGATGAGTTTTTGTTTATTTGTTTTTAACCTGCCTGGGGTGAAAAAAGACACTAAATAAGTAAAATATGTGTATGGTATGAAAGGTCATGGTCGGGGATGGTTCAGCTGATATAAAGGATGTTTGAATAGAGGCTTGGAGGAGGCAAGGGAGGATATTTGGGGAAGAATATTCCAGAAGGGACCACAAGTACAAAGGCGCCTACTGTACTATTCTTACCACTGTTAGAGACACGGTAAGTAGCCAGTGTGGGAATGGGCAAGTGGGGAGTCATGGTTGATGGGTGAGTTTGAGACTGTGGAAGAGGGTGACATTGGGGGGTGGCAGGAGCCACATCATATGGGACCTTGTGAGAGGCCTAGAAAAAAGGAGCTTGAGTTTTACTTGGAGGTCTAACACAGAGGATTTTGAGTATAGAAGTGATTTGAGGGGACAGGTGGAAGCAGGGAGACCCCAGACTACAGCTTAGTTAGAGGTGCCTGGTTTAGGAGGTAAAGCTGTCAGGATCGACTCTGCTGGATTGGATGGGGGGGGGGGGGCACAAAAGAACACTGGCACATACGGTCACCAGTCATTGCTAGAGCAAATGGCAGGAAGGAATTGCAGGTTACCGAGCTGAAGAAGGCACAGAGGAGGCGTCAGTTTGGAGGAGATAGCAGGTGTTTGGTTTTGGATATTTCAACCTAGTTAGGCAGGAACCATGGTGTATGCTTCGCTGTGGCTCACCAGATGCTCAGGAACAGGCTTATGCATAGTACATGCTTAATAAATGTTTGGTTTTATTTTCATTCAGTTTTTTGGCTTCTATGAATATATATAGTTTTCAGTCCTTAGCTCCTTAATGTGAGCTCTTTTTATACCAAAGAGAAAAGCTCATTAGGTTTATAAATAGAAGATAAATTTGAGCTGTGCCTTTAGTGAAACTGATGTGGCTACAGCCTTTGCCAGCGTGCTTTGATAATCTGGTCTCTGAATGCTAATCATCAAGTTCCTTTGTGAACAGTATCTCTATATAATATATACTTAGCTCTATAAAACATAACTTACTTTAGGTCATGAGATTTTGGTATTACGCGTGAAGGTTAATTTCTCTATCGTAGGAATGGAGCATGGTCAAAATATGGAATAGACACCCGTGAGACTGCCACTGTTACTTTAGGGTAAGAAAGTAGTTTCTAGGTGTAATTTGAAGAGTCACTGTTGGGCATTTCTGGATGCTAATTTTCCCCCTCACTGAGAGGCTCTTTTCCTCCAGGTGTAGTACATAATTGCTGTTCTTAGTCATTTTTCCAGTTTGGATCCTCATGACTGACATTCTGTTCCTTTGCAAATTAAATCCATATTTTCCCTTGTTCCTTGTTTCTTTTTTATACTGAAATAACCTGTGACATTTGAAAGTTAAATTGTTTGATCTCACAGTTTGTATCTTTAGATCACTTGACAAGATTTTGAAATGCTTCTAATGAGCCGCGGCACCTTCTCAGGGTGTGATAACGTAAGGCCGTCTGGGTGTGGAGACTGACATTTTGTCAGATGGTTTGAGAAGGTGTTAATGCATACCAAACTCTGAGAACATCCAACATTACGTGATCTGGACGTAAAAAAGACAACGTAGAGCAGTGACACCTGCAGTTCTGTTTTAGTGCCTGGGACCTGTTAGGCGAGGACTAATTAGGGATCTGCCATCTTGTTACGGTGTTGGTCACCTCTGTTGTATTCTCTTATTATTCCTACCAGTGTTTCCAAAATGGATGCAAATTAATGAACAACTCACCCATAAAGGATGTAGAAAACTTATCGTACTTTTGGAATCTGTTGGTAAATACCTGTAAGGTCTCATTAAGGTATAATTCACCTGTCTATAAAAGATGTAGAAATTTTGGTAGATTTGAAAAGCATGGTGGCTTAGTTTTAGGTGGAAGATGACTGTGGAGACAATTTGAAAAGAAAAAAAAGCTTCGACTGTTTTTCTTTTCATTATTGTGCAAATAGGAAATGAATTTTGTTTGGATGTTTTTCATTTTCATGTCACAGCACTGACTTTGGATTTTGAGTTTGCTTATAGCAATGAATAAAAAATTGGAAATCTCTCTTGAATCTTCTTAGGTATAACAGTTGAATGGCTGATTTGCTTTATGTATTTAAGAAATTACATCTCTATTGAGGTCAGTAGGCCTCATTGTGGTTTTTTTTTTTTTCCTACTAAAACCAATTTAAGAAAAAATGCTGTGATTAAAGGGAGTATAATTTCCCATTTGAAAATCCTACCTATATTTTCTAAGAGATCACTTATTTAAAAAAAAAAAATTAGTTGGTTTTTTTAAATGAAATCTCTAAATCGTTTATGGGTTTGTTCTTTTTTATAGATAAGGAGAAACGTGTTTTAAAGAGGACAGTCTGGCCATTGTGCACTGTGACGAATCTAGAATTAAGACATGCTCTTTGGGTCAGATGCAGTTGACCACCTTCTTCCTCATTTTTTGCATTCATGGAGCAGATATTTCTATTGAGTGCCTACTATATAATAGACCCCGCGCCAGCTCCTAGAGATCCAGTAACGAAAAACAAAACTAAGAGACCTTCTCTCATGGAGCTTTCATTCCAATACAGCAGAAGGACATTGTGTAGTAAGACAATGTAGATGAGACTGCTGTGGTTTGAATGTGTCCCTCAAATTCGTGTGTTAGAAAGTTAATCTCGAATGCAGCCGTATTCAGAGGGGTTACCTGTAAGGGGTGATTAGGTCATGAGGACTTTGCACTTAGGTATGGATGAATGCCTTTGTTACAGGAGTGGGTCACCCCCACCCTCACCCTCTCTTGCTGTGTCATAAGCCAGACGCCAGCACCTTGATACGGGACTTCCTAGCCTAAAGTCCTGTTGTAACAGCACACAATGGACTGAGACAAAAGGGATTATCAGAGAAGGCTTGTTTGAAGAGGAGACATAGGAAGAGAGGTCTGAAAGTTGAATGGAAGCCAGTCTTGTGAAGCATAGGGCAGAGGTTTTCCAGGTAGAGGTAACAGCGTGTTCAGAGGACCCGAGGCAGGTAGAAACTAACAGTAGACTAGGGTAACGGAAGTGCAGTGTCCATTGATACATAGAGGGCAGGAGGAGTCTTGTATGGCATGCAAAGATGGAGTATGGATTTTATTTTAAGAATAGTGGAAAGTCATTGCAGGATTTCAGAGGTGGGAGTCACATAATTTTAGAAGTCAGCTCCCTTTTGCTGACTTAGGCAGTTGGAGTTTGGATGGGATGAGGTTTGCACAGGAGCACTACTGAGGTGGCTGTGGAAGTAACTAAAATGAAATAGAGCAGTGCCTGAACTACAGTGGTTCCAGTGAATGTCAAGTACGGCCTTGTGGTGTGTAATAATGTTTTGTTCAAGAACAGACCACATAGACAGTGGTGGTCCCATATGAATATAATGCAGCTAAAAAAATTCCTCTTGCCTAGAGACATAGCCATCCTAAAGGGTTTGTAGTGACTCTGGTGTGAGCAAACCTACTGCCCTGCCACGTATAAAATTGCACATGCAGTTATGTGCGTAGTACTTGATAACCAATGCCTATATTGCTGGTTTATGTATTTACTCTGCTGTATGTATTATTGTTATTTTAGAGTGGAGCCCTCCGGCTGTTGACAAAGTTAGCTGTAAAACAGCCTTAGATGGGTCCTTCAAGAAGTACTCCAGAAGCAGGCATTGCTGTCACAGGAGGTGACAGTTCCATGCATGTTTCTGTCCCTGAAGACCTTGAGGTAGGGCAAGATGTGGAGGGAAAGACAGTGACACTGATGACCCTGACCCTTGTAGGCCAAGGCTACTGTGTGTGTGTGCGTCTCAATTTTTAATAAAAGTTATGAATTTAAAATGTAAAATAACTGTTTAAAGTAGAAAAGAGCATATAGAATAAGGATATAAAGAAAAATAGTTTTGTACAGCTGTACAGTATGTGTTTTAAGCCAAATGTTATCACAAAAGAGTAAAAAAGTTTAAAAACTTAAAGTTTAGGAAACGAAATGTTACAGTAAGCTAAGACTCATTTATTCTTGAAAGAAGAATCCCTCTTGTAAATTTAGTGCAGTGAAGCAGACAGTGTTTATAAAGTCCACAGTATTGCACAGCGATGTCCTGGGCCTTCCAATCCCTCAGTACACAGGCACTCACCCAGAGCAGCTTCCAGTCCTGCAGGCCCCATTCGTGGTAAGTGTCCTGTGCAGGTGTGCCATTTTTTACACCATTTATTTGCTGTACGTTTTCTGTATTTAAGCTAGATACACAAGTGCTTGCTATTGTGTTTCACTTACCTGTAGTATTCTCTACAGTGCCTGCACTGTTGAGCCTCAGCATGTGATAAGCTGCACCATCGAGGTTTATGCAGGTACACCTTGTGATGTCCAAACAGGGATGGAATCACCTGTGTTTCTCAGAAGGTGCCCGCCACTAAGTGACCCACGACTACAGATGGATTCATGATGTACTTAAGAGAATTTGCAGAACCTGGATCTTTGGTGACACTGGTTCTTTTTAATATGGCTCTTTTTTTGTCTTTGCCAACTTAATAGGTAAAGAATGGCATCTTGCCATTGTTTCAGTTTTTTCCCCTGTTTTTGAGTTTTTTCCCCTCCACATTTGTTGGCATTTGTGTTGGAGAGCGTGCGCGCGTGCACACATGCGGTTGGCCGATTTATAATCTGTTTAGAGTCTCTTCCTTACCAAATTTTTAAGAACTCTTCATATTTGGAATCTATGGCAAATTTTAACATTTTTTGTCCTTTGTTGTCTTTTATGTTTTAATTTTATAAATGGAGTATTTTTACTTTGAAGTTTTTCCTGGTTATTTATTTGAAGTTATGGTTCATACACTTGGTGTCTGATGTATGTTAATTTTGGAGACTTTGTAAGACTTATGAGCTTGAGAGAATGCTTTTATATTAAACTCTTTTTTTTTTTTTTGAGGCAGAGTCTCAAGCTTTCACCCTGGTTAGTTTTTCTTTCTTTTGTTTTTTTTTTCTTTTTTAGCTGTCCTGGGCCAGGTTCGAACCCGCCACTCTCAGTGTGAACCAACTGAACTATAGGTGCCACCTAAACTCATTTTGAAGTTTGATTCTTTCAGAGTAACATACCCCAAGGCTTTTTAAGAGTAATGAAGCTATTTGACCTTATGCAAAACAGGCTTGGCTGTGTTTGTTCAAATCTTTTTTTGTTGTTGTTCAGATCTTTTATCTGTTTTTAAAATTGTTTTATCACACTTTTTAACTAATTTATAGTTTATATAATTTTATGTAATTTCTTTACAGGTCTGTGTTCATCACTAATTAATTGCAAAGTTCTTATTTTGTCACGTTAAGCTATAGTTACGGAAGCCAGAGAATAAAACTTCTTAAAATTTTGTGTAAAACAAGGATCAGTGTTTACAGTAATGGTTTTGGGATTAGTTCTTCTAGTAGACTAGACGTTTATGGGTCCCTGAGGTTCTAGATGGTTTTGTGAGATTGTAGGATAACTCAGACATACATGGAAAACTTGGAAATGGCTGTGTTGTTAGTTATCAAGATCACTAGAAACACATAAAGTTGTAGAATCAGTAGATACGCTAGATTAAAATCACATGGGTATGGAGGAGAGCACATCAGTTGATGGCTCAGAAAACAGGGATTCTAATCCTTATAGTTCCATTACCTAGTTGAATCATGTGGGCCCTGGACGTCTTTTGGAAGCTTGTCTCTATGAGCTTGAGAAGACTGGAGGGATTAGGATGTCCTATGGTAGACTCAATGTGCTCTCCCCTCCCCCCAGCCTCCGGGTGGTATTCTAACTTCACCTAAAGCTAGAGCTACAGTCACTTGACAGCCTGATCACGGGCTCCATCCGGCCTGAACTGCTGCATGGCTACGCTTCTAGACAGCTGAGATTCAGTGCTGGTAACTAGCAATTAGTTGATAAAGAAGCTCAGGGAAGATGGGACCTGGAAGTGTGGGAAGTTATCAGATCCTAATCAGAATCAAGAAGGCCTAGTCATTGGTTAGTGGAGAGAAAGTAACGAATTGATGGATGGAGATTCATTTTTAAGAACTGGTCTAATTGCTGTCAGGAAAAAAAAAACTTTAATGCATTTAGGGGGAGGAGGGAGTTAAAGGTAGAGGCGATGTACATGTGCTTTCCTTGAAATCTTTGGATTCTTCTTTTACCTCCAGGAGACCAAGGTAAGGAGGCAGGGAGAGCCAGATGTGGGCTAGAACCCCATTCTGGGAACGTGAACAATGCCTTTGCATCAAGGATGCTCAAGGCACATGCGTTTAATTGCCTTCAATTTAGAATATATCCCTTTGCGTGCACTCTGGTCTGAAAATACTTTGTACTTCTCTTGCTAGAAATTTATTTTGGAAGATAGACTGGAACTTGATTTCTCCAATCTAGCCTGTGCATTGTTGCTAAGCTTGAAACTTGGTGTTAGTCCCAAGGTCGTGATTCTTACCACAGTGAGTCAAATTTATTTTTATAAGGGTAGTCTGGTAGACTTCTCTCAGTGAAATAGAAAACCTTTGGCTACTCACTTAATGGGAATTTCTAATCCTATTGGACTATAAAAACCTTACTTCAGTATAAATACGATTTACAAAAACATATTAATCAAGAAATTGTGTTGTTTTCCTTCGGTCTGCTCAGTGTGTTACCAACACTAGTCAATCTCCAATGAAAACACCGGAAGTGTTCTTTAAATTAGTGTCTTTTGATTAGCTTCATCAGGTATGGTGTCTGGGTGACCTAATCAGTCTTTTGAAGTTCATAGATTATTGGAAGTGGCCATGCTTCTGAGTAAAAATCTCAGCATACATCTGACCAGGAATTTCTTAATTACTATGGAGCAGAAGCATTCTGGGAGAGAAGTGATTTAAAAACTTAAGTATTATTGTTGTTGCAGTTGCCGATGGGGTCTTCTCCATGAATCCTTTCCCAAGGCTGATGTCATTAAGAGGTTTTTTCCCCCACACTTTTTTTTTAGGGTTTTTATCATTTCGTGTCTTAGATTAAAACTTTTGTCCAGCGTAAGTTAATTTTTGTAAGTGGTGGGATGTGTGGGTCCAGTTTCAGTCTTTTACATGTGGCTGTCCAGTTCTCCAGGCACCATTTATTAAGCAGGGATTCTTTTCCCCAGTGCGTGCTCTTGGTTGGTTTGTCAAAGATTAGATGGTGATGTGAAGCTGGTTTCATCATAAGTTCTCTATTCCGTTCTATAGGTCTGTGTCTCTATTTTAATGCCAATATCATGCTATTTTGATCACTGCAGACTCATAGGATACCCTGAAGTGTGATAATGTGATGCCTCCAAGTTTGTTTTTATTTCATAGAATTGCATTGGCTATTCAGAGTTTTTTCTGATTCCATACAAATTGAAGAACTGGTTTTTCAAGTTCTTCAAAGTATGATATGCTGGTGTTTTAATGTGAACTATATTAAATCTGTAGATCATTTTGAGGAATATTGAACCTTTTAACAGTATTGATTCTTCCCAGCCATGAACATGGTATGTGCTCCCATTTGTTAACATCTGCTCTTTCTTTTCTCAGAGACTGATAGTTCTCTTTATAGAGAACTTGTACCTCCTTTGTTAAGTGTATTTCAAGGTTTTTCTTTTTTTTTTGAAGCTGCTGAGAAGGGTATTATGTCTTTGATTTGGTTGTTGATGACAAATGGGACTTGATCAAGTTAAAAAGCTTCTGTATAGCCAAGGACACAATCAACAAAGTGAACAGACAGCCTTTAGAATGAGAGAAGATAATCACATGTTGCAAATTGGCCAAAGGGCTAGTGCCCACGCAAGTAAATCAATAAGAAAAGAGCAGACAACTCAATCAATGAGCAAGCAACATAAACAGAGCCCTTTCCCAAGAATACAGAAGAATAGCCAACAAACAAATGAAAATGATCATTGTCCCTAATCATCAGAGAAATGCAAATCAAAATCACCCTGACATGTCACCTAACACCAATGATAATAGCCACATAGCAAGGTCCCAAAGCTGCAGATACTGGTGTGGGTGCTGAGAGGGGCGTACTCTGATGCATGGTTGGTGGGATGACAAACCACTATAACTTTTTGGGAAAGAAGTATGGAGAATCCTCAAAGAACTAAAATTAGAGCTCCCATTTGACCCCAGAATCCCATTAGTAGGTATTTTCCCAGAAGAAAAAAAATCTTTTTTACCATAAAGACATTTGCATTCAAATGTTTATAGAAGCTCAAATCATAATTGCAAAGATGTAGAAAAAAACCAAAGTGCCCATCAACCCATGAATGGATTAATAAACTGTAGCATATGTATACCATGGAATACTGTTCACCCATAGAAAAGATGAAGACCCAGATGGATTTAGAGCTCATTCCCCTAAGTAAAGTTATCTCAAGAACAGAAAAGGAAGCATCCCCATATACTTAGTACTGATCTAAAAATAGTGGACCAACAACTGTAGGCCCACATGAGAGAATAACACAGTTAAATTCAAGAAGGGAGGAGGGGACTTGATTAGTTTCTGCATATCAGGTACAATGCAGGGGATATACGGCATACTTCCTAGGGGAAGGTTCAACTACAACTAGACTTTGGACTTTACCTTACAAACAAAAATAACAAAACTTAATCATATGTACCCTCATATTAGCCCATAATTTTTTTAAAAGTCAAGAAAGAAATGAAATGAAAAGGCCAATCACACTGGTGAAAATATTTTAAAAACCCAGATGTGTGATAAAGGAGTTTTATTCAGAATATTTAAAAAGCTCTATAAAAAAGAAAGAAACTGAAATATTAAATCTTGTAGGACTTTTCATAGTGTATGAGACAAAGGAAAAATATATTTAAAATCTGAGCTGCCTTATATAAATTTTATGGTATTCTCATTTGTTTCTATGCTATTAAAAAGGCCTATTGCCTATTACAAGGTTATGATTGAAAGCACAATCAAAATTCTACTTTTGGCTGTCAAGAACCCTGCCTTTGTGCTGTAAGTCCCCAGTGGCTCTTCTTGTTAAGGGCAGAAATTTCAGCAAAGAAAGTCAGGGATGGATCCTGGAGGCTGGTTGGGGGGAGATGGAGGGAAACACAGACAGGGTGATGAGAAGCCGGATGGAGCTGGAGCATTTTTCAAGGTCGTTTTGTTCTTTTTCTTTTTAAAATGATTAATTAATGTGTAATAACAACAGAACTAAGTATTTTATGTTTTCAGTCATTGTTTTTGGACACTTATGAACCCTGTCCCTCTGGTAATTCATGTTCCTTTTAATTCCGACAAGATTTTTTAAATGATTTTTTGATTATTTTTAGATTTAAAAGATTTTAAAATCTTTAACTTTTTTTGTATAGTTTCTTGAGCTCTGCCTATTTAGATATTGAACTTCCTAGCTGGATTACTTTTTTACTACTCTTTTCTCTTAGTTTTCCATATTTCTTTTGGTTCTATATCTGTGATTTTTTTCAACTCTATTTTTTTCTTGTTTCTATTGAATTTTTCATATTTGCCATAAATTTCTAGGTGGTCTCTTCTTAAAATTCTCTCTCCCTTATCTTTTTTTTTTTCTGGGGGGAAGGGAAGGTACCATCTTGTTCTTGGATACCTCACCTCTGACTGCCTCTAAAATATTAGTTTTTCCTCAACATTATCATTTCCCTATTTTTTTTTTTTTTTTTTGAGACGGAGCCTCAAGCTATCCCCCTGGGTAGAGTGCCATGGCATCACAGCTCATAGCAACCTCCAACTCCTGGGCTCAAGCGAGTCTCCTGCCTCCGCCTCCCAAGTAGCTGGGACCACA
>CAUYQV010098097.1:0-19618 GCA_963574575.1 Galagoides demidoff | reverse complement strand
TGGTTTGCCAAACGGGTGATAAAAAGTACCAGTTGTGAAAGTCAAAATGAGTATCTAAGACAGCATAATCCTAAAGTTAGGGAAACAAATCACAAAGGATGCTGACTGCCACAGCTGTGTTCTTAAAAAGTCATCCCTGCGGCTCAGCGCCTGTGGCTCAATCGGCTAAGGCACCAGCCACGTACATCTAAGTTGGCAGGTTCAAATCCCCAGCCCAGGCCCGCCAAACAACAATGATGGCTGCAACCAAAAAAAAAAAAAATGGCCAGGCATTGTGGCGGGCGCCAGTGGTCCCAGCTACTTGGGAGGCGGAGGCAGGAGACTCGCTTGAGCCCAGGAGTTGGAGGTTACTATGAGCTGTGATGCCATGGCACTCTACCCAGGGGCATAGCTTGAGGCTCCATCTCAAAAAAAAAAAAAAAGAAAAAGATTTAGGATCTCATCCCATAAATTTTAGGGGGACACAATTCAGTATACAACAGTGCTCCAAAGAGTGCATTATTTTATGATTTCATTTTTGTTATGTATCCAGTCAGTACACTGCTTTATCTTTTGTAGATATGAAGCCTTATAAATGTTTTCTAAGTTTAAACTTAACTTAGATTCCTGGAGGAACTCTCCAGAGCAAAAGCAGTGCTTAGGTATTGCTCAGAGTTACTGGTAGAGTGAAATATTAATTTAATCTCGGACACATACGGTAGTGGTGGTGGTTTGTGCATGGGGGAGGGGCTATCCAGACAGCACACTACAGATAGAAGTGACTTAAGTCTTGAAAATACTGGCTCACTAGAATGAAAATTTTAAGACATTGTGCATAACTTAGGCTATTATAAGAAAACTAATGCTTCTTTCTTTTTCTTTCACATTTTTCATCTAATTAAAATTGAGCCAGGACTGTGAATGCCCATTTAGGCTGAATTGGAAATCTGGAGTCAATGCTTAGCTAAATGCAATTTCTTTTTCTTTCATCCTTTTTTTTTTTTTTTGTATTTTGTATATTGCTGTCTACTTTCTGCTTCATCCTAGTCCACGCATCTGACAGGTGGTAGGAGTCCTTATCTTGAAGAATCAAGCATCTTTTCTGAAGTTTAATGCCTGAATTATTCATGGGGATTCTGGCATTTGAGGGTCATTTTGCTGACCACCAAAGATTGACAACTCAGAGCAAATGTTAGCAAGACGGCCGGCTTTGGTTCTTAGTCAAAACAATTTCGAAAGCAAGTCTCAGTCTTAAAAGAACACTTTCTAAGACTTAGAAGTGACAGGCTGTCTAAGGGGGGGGGGCGGTTAAGGGGGAGATTATGCTGCTGGACAGAGCCACCTGCATTTCCAGAATAACTTTGAAAGGTTTGGGGTTTTTTAAATTTTTTTTACTTCTTCTTTTGGCAGGACATTAGTCATCATAATAAAGATCTGGTATTTACCAGATCCCTTTAAACAAATAATCTAAAAGCAACAGGAGGAAATCTGCAATAACTTAACAATCAGCTCTTAAGTTAGAGCAGTTCAGATTTTTCACAGTATGTCTGAAACAAACACTGTTTATAAGAAGTTCAAGACTTCCACAAAGGAATCTGCTCTCCTGAAGGTGACAGCTTGCTCCCAGCACTCAGAAATCAAGGCCTGGGGTTTCGCGTCCTGTTCCAAGATCAAGGCCTGGGCAGTAGGTGTACTGCTCTGCAGCAGGCTTACCAGGAAAAGACCACTCTGGGGAAAATGACCTTTCCCCCTGAAGCTTACATTTCTGTTACATGAACTTTAAGACAAGTAAATCCAGATCTATGCTGAGGACTTGGCAAAGACAATGAGTAAAATCCTGGCTCCTAATCCCAGTAGCATCTGAGTGAGGTGAGGCGGCAAGCCCTAACCCAGTCATCCAGCCCAGCCAGTGAAGTGCGTCACGACACGAATATGGAACTGACTTCAAGGGTTTTCTTAAGCCCCAAAAGGCAATAGTCACTGTGCACTGCAGAGAGAAAGGTGGGACTTCAGCTCAGCCTTTTCATTCATTCAACAGATATGAGTCAAACTCTTTCTCCGTGCAGGTCACTGAACTGAGTAGAGGATAGTGATAAAGAAGGCAGAGTGCCTAAAAGAGCTTATGTGCAAATGAGGTAGAGAGACTACACAGCTGAGAAAGAATTACAGGTTAGAAAAGGGGGCAATGAGGCCAATGAAAAATTTACAGGAAACAAAAGAGAGACAAGCCATCACAGTGTGGCCAGGGACGGTCTCTATTGGGAGTGGCCATTTTAGCCCCTACTGGATAATGGGAAAGAACCAGCCCTGAGGCCATGAGGGGAAGACACTGCTGAATAGGGAAGCACCCATGTGAAGGCCAGGGTGACACAGCCCAGTTCCTGAGCCTGACCCAGAACTGCGGGAGACCACCTGCTATGACTGCTGCTGGGGGTGTGGGGTGGAGGTGGGTGAGTTTAAAGCGCTAACACACTTTCCCTGCAGAGGCAGGCTAAGTAACGTGCTAGAACTTTGTGAGGCACAACAAGTACAGTGAAACTGGGCCCTGATTGTGGCTGTCACCTGATCATTCGCAGAGCTCCTTCAGACCTGGGGACCCTTCTAAAGAGCCTTCCTCCTTCCCATCTCTAGAAGAGGAGGAAATCTGCTTTTATAACGTTTGCTTATCATTAAAATGTGAAATGTGCCTTCCTGAGCCGGTGGATGTCTATGTGTGCCTGTGTGCATGCGTGTGACAGTCCTGCGTCTCTGCCGTGGGGTGGGCCCCTGCTTCCTTCCCTTGCCTCCTACCATTTGCTCATGTGTCAGCTGAGATCTGCCAGAGCCTCTCTCTAATGGTTCCCAGGGCTGTGCTCGGGGCCAGGGAACCACAGCAGACATTTTCCATGGGGGGGCTCATTGCTGAAAGTCCTTTCCCTTGCTGCGCTGTGAAAGTATGACTTTGTTTCAGTGTTTCTGGCTCCCTTTCTTTGGAAGCCATTGTGCAGGGCTTTCGTCAGGGTCCTCAGTGTTGGCCCACCCAACTTGGCATTGCCGCAGTGGAAATTCTGCCCCTGAATCAAGAGTGGTGTATTATTCCAGATAGGTCATTAACCCAAAGATGGTGTGGTTGCCCTCCTAGTGCTGTGGTGGGCAGAATGTGTTTTGATCTGTGTTTATTTGTAAACAGCCTCAGGCTCTGAAGTAAAAGCAAGCTTTGTACTGTTAGACTGTGTAGGATCAGACCCACATATGCTCCATAGCTCACCCTGGAAAGAGATATTGGTACAGTTTTCTGCACAGACCATAATTTCTGCTCTTGAAGAAATTGGTTCTCAGACTGCCTTCCTAAAAGTCAATGTGCATTTCAGAAAAGAAGCTACTGCTGTTTTTTTTCCTAATGAAAGAAGAACAAAAATAAAATAAAAGACATGATAAATCTTTATAGAAACTAACTCCTTCATAATAAAATCTTCAGAAAATAAGCCCTAAAGATGAGAAGAGTTGGATCACCTGATCTCTTTAATTCACACAAGGGACCATGCTAATGTTATCATGATACTGAATACGAACTTTCTCATTAATATTCAATAAGAGAAACATAAACATTAAATTCCAACTATAAGCAATCTAAAAATATAACCAAATTATATATAGTCAATATTTTCAGGAAGGCAATCTTTCTTTTCTCTATGCTTAGAAACATCAATTTTCTTTGGTGAAATTAAATTTATCATATAAGGATTATATTGTTTCAGCTACAGGTTCTGTGCAAATACTTATTACTTCTTGCACTGCTTTTTAAAATTCTGAGTTTGAAACTCACAAAATTACTTTGAACTATATACATGTCCTTCCTTTGAGAAGCTTCACGTTTTTGTGGGGTATTAGCAAATCCTGGGAGTAAAGCATAGAGAGGGCATTTCATTTAACTTTCCAGGTGAGATTCAGTGAGGTGTTTACGACTCATCTCAGCAATCATCTGGGTTAGGAACAGAATTGGACCTAGGAATGTCCAGTCCAGGGCACTAGCCATTGGTCACAGAGAAGCTGAGCAGTAAATCAGTGCAGCAAGCTCCATGAGGATGGATAATGGGGAAAGTGACCGGGGCTCTGACCATGCTGCCCCACTCAGCTCTGTGGTGTCAATTGTGACTTCCCGCCGGGCATCTGAGGCTGGAGTCAGCAGTGTTGTCTAACTGTACCCAGTATTTAATAGAGTATACATGCTTTGCTCATCAATAGGAGATTATCGGATTACCTGGGATAAAAAAAGGAAGGTCATTGGATCAGCTGACACCAGGTCCAATTTAGGCTTTAAAACTATAACAACTTCTTGGCTTTTAAACAAGTCTATCAGCAACTTTTTCTTTCTCAAGGCTAAAGCCACCTTTTCAAGGGCTTCTCAGAGTTGAAAGGCAATGAACTTACAAGTGTTTCTTAATTTGCAGTTCGTAGGTATTCAAGTTTTATTTAATAGTTTCCTCATTTGTAAAATTAGGATAATAATATCTACTTTGTAGAGTCGCTAAAGGATTAAGTCAGAGAAACTAAATTCATAATACTGCCTAGAATATAATAACTTCTCAGTAATAATAAATGATTATTATAAACCAGGAATATTTGGAGCTTTTAATACGTTGTCTCCTCTTTTTAATGGTGTTTCTATTTTTTTAAATTTTGGATTAATATGAAGGTACAATTAGGTTACAATGTTTGCACTTGTTAGGTAATGTCCCTGCTGTAGTTGTGTCCCACACCCAGAAGGTGTGCCATATACCCTTACATTGTGCCCATTAGGTGGGACACACCAACTCACCCTCCTCCCTTTTCCTCTCTCCCTCCCTTTCCCCCAGTTTGAATTAAATTGAGTTTTTCTCTTGTGTGGGCATGTATTTGTTCGTCTACTGGCTTCATATTAGTATTAAATACGCTGGATGCTTGCTTTTTCACTCTTGTGATACTCTTCTAAAGAGAATGTTCTCCAACTCTATCCAGGTTAATACAAAAGATGTAAAGGCTCCACCTTTTTTTTTTTTATAGTTGAATAACATTCCATATTACATATACCACCGTTTATTAATCCATTCCTAGGTTGATGGGTGCTTGGGTTGATTCCACATCTTGGTGATTGTAAATTGAGCTGCATTAAACAATCTAGTGCAAATGTCCTTGTGATAGGATGATTTCTTTTCTTCTGAGTAGATGCCTAATAATGGGGTTGCAGGATCAAATGGGAAGTCTTCTTTAACCTCTTTGAGGATTCTCCATACTTCTTCCAAAGAGACTGTATGAGTTTGCAATCCCACCAGCAATGTAAAAGCATTCCCTACTCTGCATACCTGCACCTGCAGCCTTGGGACTTTGTGATGTGGGCTGTTCTCACTGGGGTTAAGTGATAGCTCAGGGTGGTTTTGATTTGCATTTCTCCAATGATTAGAGACGATGAGCATTTTTCATATATTTGTTGGCCATTCATCTTCTTCAGAGAAGGTTCTTTTCATGTCTCTTGCCAAGTGATAGAAGGAATTAATACAAGTGTTTTCTAAACAATTGAACGTAGTGCCATAGACGTTTCAGACCATACTATAAACAGATAAATACATTCATCCATGCTGTTGAGTCTCTATTATATATATGCTATGCCAGACATGATTTCAGATCCCCAAGCTATAGCAACAGAGAAACATAAACTCATTCAGAAGACAGACAAAACAACAAAAAGGAGATATATGATATGTGAAATGTCAGATAATAAATGATTAGAAAAAAATAAAAGCGTAGAGGCTGGCAGGATGGGGGTTGTTTGCTAAGAGGAGGGATGGGAAAGCCTCTGTGGAGATGATATTAAAATGAAGACTGGAATAAATGCAGAGAGAAGGGCATTTGATGATCTGGTTCAAGACCAAGGCTATATAGTAAAATCAAAGTCTTTGTGGCAGAAAGGTCAAAGTTTTCCAGAAGAAGCAAGAATGTCTCAAGGTCTCTTTTCACTGCTACTTTTTTTAAAAAATTGATATTTATTTTATTATTATTATTTTTGAGATAGAGTCTCACTCAGTCACCCTTGTTAGAGTGCTGTGGTGTCATAGCTCACAGCAACCTCCGACTCTTGGGTGATCCACCCGCCCAGGTCTCCCGGAATACTGGAATCACTTCTACTTCCCTAGCAGGCTCTTGACTGGCCTCCTTACTTTGGCTTTTACTGTCAACTCTCCAAACAGCGATCACAATGCTGATTGAAAATCGTTAGGTCATATTATTTCCCAGGTTGCAATTCGACCTTGGTTTCATATCACATTTAGAAAAAAGTCTAAATTCCTCTTATGGCTTTTGAGGGCCCCAAGATTGTCTGGGCCATGCCTGTCTCCCCACTGCTAGCTCAGTTGCTGAGTGAGATGAGCTCAGTTAGGAGGGGGTGAGGCGAGCTTGGCAGGATACCCATCAGGAGGCAGCGGCTGCAGTCAGGGGGAGAGTGGAAGGCCTGACTGGGGGTGGGCCAGAGTGGTCAGACTGGGGATATATGTGAGGGAAACGCCGAAAGACTTTGCTGAAGGACTGGCTGTGGGGCTGGCTCCATATATCCTCGGCTTCTCCACTTGTCACGTGTTGTTAATGGCTACTCCTAGATTGGGCCTCCTCTGTCTCTGGAGGCTTTGTTCTTCTGTAACAGGCTAAAGGGCTACACGTTTACTTTTTAAATGATAAAAATTTCTCCATCTCCTCAGAATCGTGACCTCAGAATTGAAGCCAATTCTCCAGAACCATAGTAGAGCATGAAGTCTATATGGGGTGGGCATTCCACCAGTGGCTTATTTAGGGCACTGAAAGGGAGAATGAAAAAGAAAAAGAGGTGGACGTCCAATCACCATTACCAGCATTATTTATACATCCTTGTTCTGGCACAACTTTCATTGACATTATTAGTAAGAAAGAGTTTTGGATTATTTACAAGTCTATCATTCCTGCTATGGAACTTATTTTATAGGGTTGAGACTATTAAATGATGAGAACGTATTTTGCAAACAACAAATGCCAAAGGCCTGGTCGTGGCCTCTGAGGCCCCTGTAAGGCGGCTCTCATTCCCTCCCAGGCTGCTGCTCCTCTCTCCTCCCTCTGCTCCTTCCATATCGCTCTCACTGCTGTTTCTACAACACATCTGCTGAAATATTTTGCACTGGCTTAAGCATTTTGCCTCTTCACGCCAAAGCCTGACTCACTCTCTTCATTCAAGTTCTGCTCACGTGTCACCCTCTCCGTGAGCCTGCTCAGACCATTGTATCTAAATCACACCCAGCTCCCCGGCCCCATCCTCTCCCTCACTCCTGACCCCTCACTTAGTTCTCTTCGTCCCACGGCACATGTTCTAAACTGCTTTGTGGTTTACTGTGCACGTGTTTGGTTTCTTGTTTGTCTCACTAGGATAAAGCTCTACAAGGGCAAAGATTTTTCATCTGTTTTGTTCTCTGACATCCCCCAAGTAACCTAGGACAGGGTCTAGGATGTGCTAGGCGCTCAGTGAACACTTAACTGCCTGGATGAACTGTAATTTTTGTTGTAAATGGCAAGGCAGGGAGTGGGATGAAGGAAACCTCAGGATGAGGACCTAAGCTGTATGCTTACCACAAATTCAGATACAGTCATACGTCATTTATCAACCAAGACACATTCTGAGAAATACATCCTTAGACAATTTTGTGGTTTTACACATACAGTGTACTTACACAGACCTAGACGGTCCAGCCTACTACACACCTAGACCACATGGTACCACCCATTGCTCCCAGGCTACAAACCCGTGCAGCATCTCACTGTACTGAAGACGGCAGGCCATTGTAACACAATGGTAAGTACTCGTGTATCTAAATATAGAAAAGGGACTGTAGAAAATAGTCTAAAAAATAAAAAGAGTACACGCATATAGGGCACTTACCGTGAGTGGAGCTTATAGGACTGGAGCTACTCAGGGTGAGGAGTGAGAGCATGGTCAGGGTGAAGGCCTAGGACACTACTGTACGCCTCTGTCAACTCCATGAACACTATACACGGAAAATTTTTTTTCTTTATAAACTTTAGTTTTTAAAATCCTTCAACTCTTTTGTTATAACACTTAGCTTAAAACACACATTACACAGCTGAACAAAAATATTTCCTTTCTATCTTTATCTGTATTTTTTTTCCTATTTTAAATTTTTTTTTATTTATTCACTTTTTTGTTAAAAACTAAGGCACAAACAGACACATTAGCATAGGCCTACACAGGGTAAGGACCATCACTGTCACCGCCTTCCACCACATCTCGTCGCACCCCAAGGTCTTCAGGAGTAATAACCCCAGCGGGGCTGTCACCTCTTATGGTAACAATGCCTTCTATGGGAAGCCCTCCTGACAGGCATGACTTAGCCTGTTTTAGAATTGACTTCCCCTCCCTAAGTACAAGTACACTCTAAAATAGCAATAAAAATTGGGATGGCATCTGTGGCTCAGTGAGTAGGGCGCTGGCCCCATATACTGAGGGTGGTGGGTTCAAACTCAGCCCCGGGCCAAACTGCAACAAAAAATAGCTGGGCATTGTGGTGGGTGCCTGTAGTCCCAGCTACTAGGGAGGCAGAGGCAAGAGAATCACCTAAGACCAGGAGTTGGAGGTTGCTGTGAGCTGTGATGCAAGGGCACTCTACCCAGGGCAATAAAGTGATACTCTGTTTCTAAAATATATATATATATATATATATATATAGCAAATACATAAACCAATAACATGGTTGTTCATTATTATTATTATCAATTGTATGTATGTATAACTGTATGTCTGTGCTTTTGTATAACCGGCATCCTAGTAGGTTTGTTTACTCCAGCATCACCCCAAACATGTGGGTGTTGCTCTGAGCTAAGGTATTTTGACAGCTACTCTGTCCCTGGGTGACAGGCATTTTTTAGCTTCCTTGTAATCTTTTGGGACTCATGTTGATTATGTGATCTATTGTTGACCAAAACATCACTATGCTGTGTGTGACTATGTCTGTGTCTGTAGACAGTCTTCCTAAAGACCAAAAAACCCCACACAGGAAGGAGAAATGGCTGGACAGGGCTGGCCAAGGGATCCTCAGCTTCCCTGCTCTAAATTGTTGGGACTAAGGATCACTCTGCTACAGTGCTCTGAGTGAGGAAGTAACTCATGCTGGGGGAAAATGTCTAAATAAGTTCATCAAAGGAAGCTGGCACCGTTACTGCCTCTGACCCTCTCCCTCTGGACTAGGACCAGAGTCCTAAGAGGGCTGGAAAAAGAGTGGGGCTGACCCAGAGCTATGTCATGAGGCAGCACTGTTTTGTGGCCTTATAGCAGGGTGTAATGCTGTCAGGGGAGGATATCTCCCTATACCCTCATCAGTTTGGGAGCTATTTGGATGTCAAGGAAAAGGGGCCTCATAGGAACACAGCAGAGTAATTGTTCCAACAATTTCTTCTGGTAGCTAGGTCTAAAGGAGAACTACAGAAGAATGATTTATGTACTTACACAAATATTGTCCCCTGAGGCCACAGCCTGGGTCTGGAGGCCACTGCCAGGAAAGGAAGGATGTAGCCTGAATGGTCCACAGGCACCAAACTAGGGTGGGGAGGGCCCAAGAAGTGGTATATAATTTCTGTAGCTGGGGCTTTGTTATACTAAACCTTGTTTGTCCTAAGGAAATTCCTATTAGATCACACTTATTACTGGGGTTATTGCTAGAATGGGGAGAAAATAAGAATCCCACTTAGAATAAAGGGTTTTCAAGGCAAAGAAGGCCTTCCCAAGTTCCTCTTTGGGTAGCCTTTGATTCTCTAAATATGTTGCTTTGGAGGAAGGCTAGGAGTTCTGGTTACTCTGCAAGAACAACCCAAGATCCCCATGGACTTGAGAATTCAGGGAAGGAGTCAAGGGGAGGACTCTGCTAGTTCTGAGTTCCAGGTGGTGTGTTGAGAACTTGCTAGTGCACTGTGGAAGTCACTGCAAAATGAGGCTGGTAGCACCAAAAGGGAGAGAAAAGAACTAAGAAGCCACATTTCTCTGGGACGTCTTATCTTTTCCTTTTCTAGGACGCCAAAACATGACACGGAAAGCAATCCTCTTTCTAGGACTTTGGCACTTTTGTGTTTTCTGGAGATAATTAAAAGTGAAGCAGCAGCCAAAATTGTTTGGGATTTCCCAACATAATACAATTGAAGTAAGACTGTACTTTTACTTCATTCCCTTGAGAAAAGACCCTAGAAGTGAAATACAGTGAGAAAAAATGTTAGAAACGTAACTCTCTCTTGAGTGCTCCTGCAATAAATTAGAGGTGATTTCTGCATCACAGGGAGGAGAAACCCTAAACTGGCTCACTTACTTTTTAAAATAAACATCAGTTTATTTTGTGCTGCTATAACTTACAAAGGAGAACCACACACTAAATCTGATATTTAAGAGGCCCTTGTTAGCCTCTATCAGCTGTGGTACCTTTGCCTCTTGTTATCACAATATTTGCCTGACCAGTTACATCTGGAGTGATTGAGCCCATTAGAAATGCAAACTGAACGTGTAGTGTAAGAAACTACTGAGTTTCCCTGGAAGCATCACAAGTCCCAAAGTCGTGCAACTTCTTGAAGGGTATTAGGAAAGGGAGATGTGATATTGCAGAGCGGTACCCTTCAAAGTCACAGAAAACAAAATTTTTGAGTTAGTAAGGACTGGCCATCTGATGGGGATGACTTTGTGAGGTCACATATTTTCCCATTTGTTGCCAGAATACTAATTTCCCAGCACACCCTAACTGTTTTGGAACAGCACAGGTACAAGAATATGAACCTCCTTTCCTGTTTCTTCCCCGGCCCCAGCAGCATGGCAGGCTTCCTGCTGAGAAGGAGTCACAGACTAAATGGTGTTTCCTTTTGCTCACTGGAACTAAAATTTTGACTTTCTGAGTAGTAGTTCCCAACCCTGGTAGATCTATCTGCTAGATTATCTTGGCGATTGCTTTGGAAAAGTATAATCATTGAATTTCACCCTAGACTTGCTGGGAAGGTGGGGCACAGACATTTGTATTTGAACAAACTTTGTAAATGACTTTAAGGGAATCCAAGGGTCCAAATGCCCAGTGGTTCCACGGATGGGCAAATTGGTTCAAGGGATCTCTTTGAGATGGTAGAGATACTGTGTGGGGTGTGTATGTGTGTGTGTGTGGTGGGGAGGATGAGGGGTAGAAAATAGTTATGTCCTGGGATGTTCAGAAGGAAGATAAAATTTCACAGAAGTTCCTGCAGAGCAGTTACTATTTCATATATTCCTTGTTTCTGGACTTGACCTGAAAAAGGAGGAAACCAGAATAGCTCCATCAACTGCCTACTGTGTGCGCTCAACACTGTGCTAGGTCGTAGGAGTTCCTTCATTCAAATCATGAAGTATATCCTACATGCCAAGCTGGAGGTTGGGGTTACAGGGACAATAAAAGGCAATCCTTATCCTTGAGGAGCAAACAAATAATTACTACCCAGAAGGGCACTTCAGGAGACTTTGGAAGTGACTTTCAACTCAGAAAGTGGGGGTTGGGGTGGAGTAAGGGGATAAATCTGGAAAGTTCCTTTAAAAAGTGGCACTTAAACTAAATCTTAAATAATTATGATTCTAATGTTTACTACAGTATGTTGGGGCAGAGTGTTAGAGAAAACATAGAAGGGGGCTGGGGTAGAGGGAGACAGAGCCGGAGATGAGGCTGGAGGTATTCTACAGCCAGGTCACAGGCAGCCTTGGCTTTTCCCCAGGTGAAGCAGGGGATACTGGGGGTGTCAGATCCGGCAATGACAGGATCACGTCTGTGCTTGAGAAAGCACAATGTGCTGGTGGCACAGAGAATGTATCCGGAAGGGGGTGAGCCTGGACATGGGAGGCCGATCGCTGGAGATGAAGAAGTGGCACTGAGAGCAGAGGAAATAGAATTGATGAGACTCGAAGATCAGTTGTTTGGAGACGGAAGAGAGAAAGAGAGGACAAGGCTGGCACCCAAATTTCATTCTGGCAGCTGGATGACACACGGTGCCATTTACCGTTCACTATTTGCCTTAATGTAGTTCTTTGTTTTGCCTTCATAGTAGCCCATGTCCTTTCAAATAATGATAGGAAAGCTCTGAGAGGTCAAACAGAAAGAGAGGAAAGAGCCAGCTATCCAGCGTGTGAGTTGGGCGCAGGGATCCAAATTCAGGTCAGCCTGTGTCTGAGACCTGCTTCCAATGCCCCAGGCAAATGAGGAACTTAAAAAGGCTGAAGAGGAAGAATACAGCTTTGAGTAGGCTACATTCACAATAGAAACAACATGAGCTAAGATCTGAAAAGTAGAATCCCTGCACTTGAAATTTATTCTTGACTGCAGTTAGCATGGGGAGATGTGACCTCCTTTTTGACAAGGTAGTCAATGTTTTTTTTTTTTTTTTTCCTTCCAATGCTGTGCAGCCTTTTTATATCTCACTGATGGCAAATAGGATTGAACCAAGATTTTTAAAAAGGAAACAAATTGCTGTTAAATATATCCTTACCAAAAAAAGTGAAATGAAACATCTTAACCTTTGTTTCAGAGATTTGCTTGTACCACTTCTAAAAGCAATTTGTTTAAAAATGGCCATCTCACTGGGGGAGTGTAATAAATATTTAAAAATTTTCAATAGAAAAGTAAGTCTTTACTCAGAATCCTGCATGGGAACAACGAGACACGATCTTTGAAGGAGAGTAAATTATCCAGATAATATCGGAGCCAAAGGATTATGTAGACCTCATGATGTCAGGCCCTTCACAGAGATTCCACCATCTCTGTGGTCAGCCCTACCAGACAGTACCTACCTATAGCCACCAGGTACAGATTTCTTTTTCATGGTGTGGTCTAATTTTGAACTTCTGCTGTTTCTTTGGCTGAGATTGAATTTAGTCTACCATCTAATATCTTTGAAATAACTTTGCCTCTTACTTTTGGTAGAAGCAGCTTCCTTAATAATGGAATAGGATTCACCTCATTTGTAATATTCCCAGGTTCGAGAATTCATTCTCAGAGTTGGCTGCATAGTAAAGATAGGTTTGAGTTAGATCTTCCTCCTGTATTTATTCCCTCCAAACTTAATCTTTACCCAACCTGTCTCCTAACTATTGTTTTTTTCCTTTTACTCAAAAAATGAGAACCTCCATTCAGGAGTGAGAATGGTTGGTTTGAACAGCTTGTTAGTTTGTCTTCCCATTTCTTGATCTTCAACTTGCTGGGGCCTGCACTGGGGCTCCCAACACTAGTTTCTCCAACTCTTGGATTGTCTTCACTCACTTTGAGAGATTACTATGAGGTATAGCTCATAAATGTCATCATAAAATGCTCTGCAAAAATATGTCTCAACGTCTGTGATGCTGGATTTGAAAGAGCTTAACTGTGTGTGTGTGTGTGTGTGTGTGTGTCTGGTCACAAGAAAAAGGAGATGACCTTTTGATGCTGGACAGGGACAGCATGGTGAAGAGTGGCCAGTCTTCAAGGCTCCTATCCCAGTCTGGAATGCATTTTCCTCACTGTCCTCACTACTAGCAAATATTCTAGCAGCCAGCAGGCTTGCAGGTCTGTTCTTTTTCCTTTTCTTTGGTTAGTTGGAAGGACCCCTTTCCCCAGTTTTTGAGAGCAGTGATTTTGAGGCAGTTACCCCACCCTTCCATAGCAGGTCACCTAAGATACTTGGCACCACCCTCCCCCATGGGCAGCTGGCCCATCCATGCAAGAGAACAATAAGAAGATGGTTCCTTTGCCTCTGTTTCTTTGGCACTGTGAAAGAAGGAGGTGGCTGGAGCCAGACACATTGGCTCCACACACATGCCCAAGCCTTTTCCCAAGTCTCACCCTATTGAGCAACAAGAAGGCAACTGTCTCCATATTAACACCGCCAAATGACAATGTTACAACTGGATTGGCTAGTTTTTTTCATTGAAACCTGGCTTAAAGGGTGTGTCAATGTATCTGTAAAACATAAATGGAAAGAACCTAAAGGTAAGAGAGGCAAAGTGAAATCGTTCCTTTCTTGGCATGTAGGAAAAAAAAAAGATTCCATCTTAGAATAAAGGCAGTTACTCAGATAGCTAAACAAAGAGCTAGTCTGAGACATGAACTAATTACTTAAATGTAGGGGGTCTTTGGATTTGTAAAACTCAGTCACATGTAAACTGAACTGCCTAAGGTGACTGCTAATTTATCGTTTAAGTCAAAAACACTTTCTACCCTCACTTCCAAATTCTGCAGAGTTGGAACTTTGCCACACCTGTTATTGTAGTAGGAAGTCATTTGTATACTTTGTGTCTGTTATTCTCTCTACTTGAAATGACCTTTTAGTCTATTTTATTTTATTTTAACTTTTTTTTCCCCCTTTTAGTCCTTTTACACCAGAGAATGCATATTCACTTTCTAAATTCCATCTCAAAGTTCTTCCTACTCTTCCTTGGGCCCCCAGGCAAAACTAGGTGCTCTGGAGAGGTTCTGTTTAAGTTGAGGCTAGCATTGATACCCCTTGCCATTGTGTTATCTTGAATTTAGAAACAGTTTCTTGTTCCTTTCTGTATCCCCAGTGTTTTTGTGGTTCTGTACAGGAGTAAGCACAGAGTTAACTTTGCTTGAAACATAGGGCAGAAACCTTTCAGTTACCGAGTTTTTAGTTACCATAATATTGTTAAGATATAATCTGGCTTTGAACACGCTGGACTTCAGCTTCATTTAGTTTTTCTGTTTTCATATGACCCACAGGTGAGGCATCTTCCTCGCTTTCAAAAAAGTTGTGCTCAAAATCAACAATATCATCTTTTGAATAGAACATAAGCCTTCTAGCCATTTTGCCATGTGAAGGGAGAGAGAGGTTCAGACATGGCTGCGAAAGCCAGCATGTGTTGAAAAATGGAAGAATGTGATCAAAAAGGTAAATTTTCATCGTTAATACTAAAAGCAAAACTGGATGCCATAGTCCAAGGTTAGCTTCAGGCAGGTTTTACTTGCATAACCTGCATGTGTTCAGAATCTAGAGTTTTGACTGACCTTAGCTTCAAAGGCAGGTATTTTTATGAGAATACACTCTTTCCTCCATTTATTAAATCAATCATCAGTTTTCTTAAGACACCAGCACATTTGTCTTTCTGCATTCTTTTTAGTATTATATAAAATAGAAGAAAACGGGGGCTCTGAATTCATCTGGCTCCTTTTAATCCTTTGCATTTTTCAAACATTTCCCTAAAATTAAGAAAAACGATTCCATATAACTTGAAGGAAATCACAAAATACAAAACACACACACTCTTAATATTAACAGTTGGAGGCAACCACTGTTAAGTTAACATATTTATTGACTCATTTAGAGAATAAATACTTGTTTATATATAAATTTTATTTCCAGTCTTTTATTGCATCTCAGTTCTCACATCCACACATTTTTACTTACAGAAATGAGATCATGATATTCTTATTGTACTGTGCTTTGTATACTTTTCTCCAGGCCATTCTGTTGTATAGATCACCACAGTTTATTGAACCAATTCACTATCGTTAGACACTTTGGCTGTTTCTCCTATTTTGCTATTATAAACAAGGCTACAAGGAACTTTCTGCAAATATTTCTTTGCTTATCCAATTACTCCCTTCAAAAAAATTTAACACTGAAATATTTTGGCAAAAGCAAAAACAAGGAACATAATTTTTAAAGATTCTGGTGTAAAACCTTTGCCTAATTTTTGCCCAGAAACATTGTATTACTCTTTCCTATACTTTTACCAACATGGAGTATTATCATTCTTTAAAATTTTTACTAATAAAACATTGCACTTTGTAATGTAAAACGTTGCCCTTTTTTTTAGTTTTGTTAGATTTATTAGTTGTGTTGAGTATGTCTTTGTGTTTGCTGTACCTTTGTTTCTTCTTTCATGAATTGCTTGTATGTTTTTTTCCCTTATTTTAAAAATCTGAGGTTTTTCCTTATTGATTTGTAAAAACTTAACGTATTAAAAAGATATTAACTCTACTATATAGCAAAGATATTCATAAGATATTAACTTTCCCTTTTGTTTGTTATCTTCATTTCTTTCATTTCTTATTTGGGAGAGGATAACTTTCATGAAAAATAAAGGGAAATCATAATCTCAGTCTTAATGCTGCCTTTTTTTCCTGCAAGCTTCTGATTGGTTATTCTTCTGAAGATGTGTAAATTGAGAGCCAGGAAAGTGATTTATCAATACGGAATACCAAAAAGTAATAGGTCTAAGCTCCTTTTCTAACTAAAGCTCTTTCTTTTCAACTAGGTATTCTATTTTTGGCACCAGCTACACAGTATAACCCAGACTCACCCATTAGATAGAAACCATTTCTCTTTTTTTGTGTTCCTGTTACCAAATTTCACAGGAAATGCTTGGAAGACATTTCCACGTGGAAGCATTGCCCACTTGAGCTCAGGCTGGGTGGAAGACAGTGGGCTTGATGGAGTCAAGATGAGAATTCAGGAACTCTCACTATTCCATTAACCACAATTGGGGAGCCTGGAGCCAGTTTTCTCACTTTTTAGGGCCTCCACTCACATATCTTTAAAGTTAAGAGCTCTCACTAATTTAAGAGAAGCTGAAAATTCTTTCACCAATATTTGGCAGTTTTTGGTGTACCAGTCTTTCACCTTTTGGTTAACTTCATTTCTAAGTATTTCATTATTGTTGGTGCTATTATAAATATGATTGTTTTCTTAAGCTTATTTATGGAGAGTTTGTTGTTAGTGTATAAATATGCAACTAATTTTTGTGTGTTGATTGGAATCTTGCAACTTTACTGAATTGATTTATTAGTTGTAACAGTTTTTTGGTGGAGTCCTTAGGGTTTTCTATAAATAAGATCATGCCAAATAATTTTATATCCTTTTATGATTTGGAGGTCTGTTTCTTTTTCTTGCCTAATTGCTAAGACTTCTAGTACTATGTTGAAAAGAAGTGGTGAGAATAGACATCCTCACCGTGCTCCAAATTTTAAAGCAAAAGTTTTTAGTTTTTTATCATTGAACATGATGTGAGCTGTGGGCTTTCTTTATTTATGTATATTTTTATATTACTCTTCTGGTGTTGATGTAAGTTCTTTGTGTGCCTAATTTTCTGAGAATTTTTTTTAACCATAGAAGAGTGTTGAATTTTGTCAAACGCTTTTTCTGCTTTTATTGAGATTTTTATCCTTCTTTCTGTTAATGTATCAGAAAGTTATGTGAGGAATCTAAAATACCTAAACTCATAAAGGCAGAAAGTAGAATAGAGGTTGTTAGGGCTAGGGACAGGGGAAACGGAGAGGTATTTAGTAGTCAAGTAGCATAAAATTTCAGTTTACAAGATGGGTAGGTCCTAGAAATCTATAGTATAACTTAGTGCCTATAATTAACAATATTGTATTGTATACTAAAAATTTTGTGAAATGAGCAGATCTTATGTTATCAGAAAAAAATAATAATAATAAATGAAGAGGGTGTGAAGACATTTTTAAAGGTCATGAGTATGTTTATGGCATAGACTATGGTAGTGATTTCATGCATGTGTACCTGTCTCCAAAGTCATCAACTTTCATTAATTTTCTGAATGATTCTTTTGTTTGCAGCTTCCTTTACTTCTGATTTAATTTTGGTTCCTTCTTTTCTTCTGCTAGGTTTGGGATTTCCATGAGATGATTCATTAGGTTGTTGATGTGCTTGCTTTCTATTTTTCAGACGTAAGTGTCTAATGCAATAAATTTCCCTTTGAGGACTACCTCTGCAGTATCCCACAGGTTTTGGTAGTTTGTGGCTTCATTGTCATTATGTTTGAAGCATCTAATTTCCTTCTTTATCTCCTCCTTGACCCAACTGTCATTATTCAAACCCACCTTGAGATAACACCTAACTCCAGTGAGAATAGCCCACATCACCAAGTCCCCAACCTCAGATGCTGGCACAAGGGCAACACTTTTACACTATAGGTGGGACTGTAAAATAATAATACCTCTATAGATAAAAGTATGGAAAATCCTCAAAGAGTTAATAGGACCTTCCATATGATCCTGCAATCCCACTACTAGGCATCTACTCAGAAGGAAAAAAAATCAATCTATCATAAGGACATTTGCACTATATCATTTTTGAAGCTTAATTTACAGTCACCAAGATGTGAAGTCAACCCAGGAATGGATCAATAAAATGTGGTATATGTATACCATGGAATACTATTCATTCTGCCACAAAATAATGGAGAATGGAGACTTTACATCTTTTCTATTAACCTGGATAGAGTTGGAGAACATTTTCTGTAAAGTATCACAATAATGAAAGGCAAGTATCCAGTGTACTCAATACTAATATGAAGTCAGTAGACAAAATAATACACACCTACATAAGAGAAAAACTCAATTTAATTCAAACTGGAGGGAGGGGCAAGGCGAAGAAGGAGGAGGATTAGTGTGCTCCCATTTGATGGGCACAATGTAAGGGTATCTGGCAGTTGCGTCCTGGGTGCAGAACACAACTACAACAGGGACCTTACCTAATAAACGCAAATGATGTCACCTAGTCATTTACACCCTCATATTAATCTGAAATTAAAAAAAAACACAATTAGATATTCAAAAAAACCCAGTCATCAAGTCATATATTGTAAATATGTATAGCTTTTTGTATTCAATTAAACTTTGATAAGTTTTTTTTTTTTTTTTTTTTTTAAGGAGAAGCTAAAAGTGTATGAGAAGAAAAAGCATTTGACACTGTGAGGTGTTGCGATCACTGTGAGGGGTAGGGAGTTCTCCTTGGTGGGAGAGTGGACTCTGACAAGCTTCAGAGAGTCCTGTGGGGCTTGCTGTCTGGCATCTCAGTGGTGTGCGCCAGCCAACTGTGCTGACAGGACTTTGGGACTGCAGCTAGTGGGAGACCCTAGCACACCTGACTGGCTAATGTCTAACTTGCTTTGGTACTGAGACATTTTAAGATAATTATAAATACAAATCAACAGGATCCTTATTGGTTATCATATGAAATAATAATAAAAATCTCTATCTCATTTCCTTCCTTAGGGCTAAGTTTCTAGTCTAAAACCAGCCATGATTATTATCACTTCGAATGTTTCTATAAATTTGACAGATGGGGGTAAGGTGGGTAGCAGAACATTTTTCCTCATAGAAGTAGAGGTTGATGGTTACTGTGTTAAAATTAATAATAAATATATTAATTTGCTTCTGAAATCAATAAGCATTTTTCCTATAATGAATTAGGCTCATCTAGCCTAATTCTAGGTTTGTCAAGTTAACTTGTTTTGAGTAGGAGGAGCCTGGAGCAGTGTGGGAAGAGCTAGATTTTAAAAATATTTTGGGTTATAGCTTTCATAAGATTGGTTTCATAGTAAGACTGCAAAAAGAAGGGAAGGGTAGGGGGAGGATGGATGGAGGGAGAGTAATTGGTGCGACCACACCCACGGTGCATCTTACAAGGGTACGTGTGAAATTTACTAGGTATAGAATATAAATGTCTTGGCTCGGCGCCTGTGGCTCAATCGGCTAAGGCGCCAGCCACGTACACCTAAGGTGGCGGGTTCGAATCCCCAGCCCGGCCCGCCAAACAACAAGGATGGCTGCAACCAAAAAATGGCCGGGTGTTGTGGTGGGCGCCTGTG
>CAUYQV010098094.1:0-13105 GCA_963574575.1 Galagoides demidoff | reverse complement strand
TTTTGTGTAAAAAAAAAAAAAAAAAAAAAAAAAAAAGCCCAGTTTTTAAAAACTAACATTTTTTACAAAACAAGTCACACCTATACCTGTGCGGACAGGTAAACATCCTTTCTGAGAGCTATGAGATTACATATAGTTCTTAAAGAATGTTTTCCCCAAACCTTCCATTTCTACCTGTACTTTCTTCTAAAATTAACCTGGCCCAAGAATGAAAACGTGCCTGTGTCCCCCAGAGCCCTGCTCCAGTCTGTGTAAAAGAAAGGGACACTCATTCACCTGACTGGTCATAGCAGTGGTAGGACTTTCCAGGGCACCAAACAAAGGAGGCATATTCTTTGGGTACCAGAAACCCCTAGGGTTGCAGTCTCCCCGAGCTATAGAGGAGTATTTGGGCTCGAGTCTGGATGCTCTGAATGCAGGTCTGGGTGGAACAGGTTGATAGAGGAACTAACGAGTGAGTGTTTTAATCACCTGTCTTCTTCCTTCACTCGCAGTGGTCAGTATCACTCCCAAGGCACCAAACCAAAGAGAGCAGAGAAATACTGACCCCTGAAAACGGTGTTCTTCCCACATATTTAAATAAAAGTTATACTGTTCAGATAATCTCCAAGTCTTCCTGGAATGTGCTAGTACCTGGAAAGAAAAGGACAAACGGTCAAAATAGTATAGACTTCTCATGTTTATTCTTTCAAATGTAACTGAAGTATTTGCTGGGGTTTCTATAATTTTCCAAATACACTAGCAATAAACTCTTGATATACATTATTGAGATATCTAAAATCTATTTGATCAAATTATGGTCTGAGCTCTCTATCCCAGCTATGATCAATTCTTATTTTATCCAATAACATGTTTAAAATTCTCCATGGCCTGTTTTCAAAAAATTAATTATAAGCTAGTGGCCAAATAATTAACTTTTATTGGTATAAAAGTTAATTATAGTATGAAATTAATAATGAAGTTATTTTAATATGTTTTTTTTTTTTTTTTTTTTGCCAGGGCTGGGTTTGAACACACCACCTTAGGCATATGGGGCTGGGGCCCTAGTCCTTTGAGCCACAGGTGCCACCCAGTTATTTTAATCTTTTACATGTTTCTACCTTAATTGTCTCCTAAGTCAAAGACCAGAGTTTAGTACACATACAAGCATACATGCTTACCATAAAAACACTGTGCTAATTACCAATAAATTTAACTATTTACTTTGTATATAACTTATTATCTTACCTACACATCACTTTGCATTATTATAATTTAGAACACCATATTCCTTTATCATTCTGTGTTTACAGCATTATAAAGATGAACTAATTATCTTTAATTGTCATTTTAATCTTTACCTGACTTGTCTTACAAGATGCATTTGATAATTTATTTCTCTTTAGATCTTATTTCTCAAACATATATTAACATGTTTATTTCAATTGAAAATTGAAGTCAGAGTTTTTTTTATAGGAAGTAGTTCTAATTTGGCTGATTTGTTTGAAAATTAATCTAGGCTTTGCCAATTAAGGTTTATGGCCAATATTTCCCACTATTAAATGAGTTATATCTACTGCTTCTGAAAAAATATGTATTTAAACCATATTATAAAAAAAGAGCATTCAGCAAAAAATATTGTATTGGCAAAGGTACAGTAAAATTAGCAATATATCCTATCTTTAAAAAATATAGAGCAGGTTAAATAAGTACTTGTACATGAAAGAGAAAAAGTTTAATGGATAATCATCTAATAAGTTTTGGTACATTTTTGTTATGTAGTACTTACTTCCCAGAAATTGAGAAAGAAAATGACTGTAATGTCCAAATTATTTTGCAAGCCAATTTGATTTGAACAGAACTGAAGGTGTGCCTAATAAAAGAATCAGCTTAATTGTCCTTCAATATAAGTTTTCATAATAGATCATTATTTGATTTTTTTTTGTCTCAGAGGAAGTTCAAATAATTAAGTGAAATTCTATAATATTCTCCAATATCTCCTTATTTGTATGAAGACAACATCTGAACACTTCCAGCTATAAAATTGAAAAACAGGAATAGAATTCATGTTGACTCCTGTCTCAACTCATGAAACTCTTTAAACACACACACACAAAAAACACTGCTTTATTTATTTGAATAGAAAACACAAAGGCTTAAAATATTTTTTCTTTGTGCCTAATAATTATTTGTAAAATATTTTATATGTTTAGGTTGTTTTGATCAATTGAGTACTTAATAGTAAGTATGATAACAAATGAATCCAGAAGACATTTCCAACTCTTAGAGCAGCCCTATCATCATTGACAGAGCAGCCATCGACTACCCACCATGGCCATCTGGCACTGGGAGTAACATGATGGGGGACTGAATTATTAATTACTTAGGGTTTTAGTTAATTTAAATTTAAATATCCACAGGTGCTCGTGGCTACCATATTGGAGAGTGCAGACTTAGAACCTTATGAATACAGAGAATGAATCAAATTTCCACTTCATACTTGTATGTATACAAGAAAAGTATGATAGGGTAATCAATAAAAGACTTTAAATACTTTGCTATATTACTACATAAAAATATATTACATTTAGACAAAGTTCTATGTGGGTAAAAAGATGGAAATATAGCTCCAAGGGGGAGGGGAACATATAAAATTCCAGCTATTAGAGTATATTTTTCTCATCTATATATTTCTAACCAGACCATAGCAAGTATTAAATTCTTATAATATTCAGAATTTTGGGACACATTAAAAAGAAGACTGTAGTAGGTTTTTTTATGCCAGTATTTGTAATATGTAAAGAATTACATCTTTGATACTGCCCCCAATTCAATAAGAGACAGTTTTCTTCACATTTTAACATTTCTTAATTGAGGGATCTCTTACAGGGATGGTGGGTCACAGATTAATTGGCAGTATTTATTCTTTCTTAGATGCACATAATGTAATTAAGTAAATATGATGCATAATATCTTGCCATCCTGGAGTCTGTGATTCTATGGACTACTTAAAAGTTAAGATAAAAAAGTATAAATATCAACTTTAAAATGTGTAGGACTACATAGTTTTTCAAAATTCTGCAACTATATGACCAAAACTGTTTGTAGATCACTGCGGTCAACCATTTTCTGCCAAAGTTCAATGTCTTAATCGCAGCTTTTTCACATGCACAAAGCAGAGAGGATTGGGAGTCAATAGGGCTGGAGATTAGAGAGTGAGAGTGAAAATCAGAGTGCTCAGTCCAGCTTAGTCTTAGGAACAGGAAAATTTCTTCTCCCAGGTAAACCAGAGTGGGAATAGTGGGAAATTGAGAAAATAAGTCACACCAGGGACGTAGATCACATGAAAGCTAAAGAGATGGGATGGGAAGGTCTAACACAGCTGATGACTGCAGCCAGCCCTGAACCATGTGAACAGCTTTATTTATATAGTACCTAAACAAGATTGTTCATATTAACAATGTTGCAAATCAGTAAGAGAAGTGAGTGAGAATATTTTCCTCTTACAAGGTTGAGAGTAACATCATAGATAAGTAAAAGAAGTTTTATCATACACAATATTCTTAAGGACATGAATCTTAGTACACAGGGTAAACATTAACTTTAGGGAAAGAAGGCTATGTTCTTTTAGGCAAAAGACAGGGAAGTATACAGAAGCTATGTGACTTCTGGCAGAGGGAGCAAGGACAAAGAACTATTAGTTTAAGAAGGGAAGAGAAGCAGTTTGAGGGTCATTCCTTGAACATACCTCCTGGGCTGTGGGTGTCTGGTACCTCACAATCCGCACTCCACTCTTATGAGTCATATAGTTTCTCTTCTCTGGTTTTCTCTCCTATCTGTCTCTTAGGGAGAAAGCTTTCTCCATTTACCCATCCAGATGCTGTGAGTAGACAGGCAGCCACATACCCATCAACAGAGGCAGCAGTTATAATAGGGCATGTTGACATAATTCTTATAGGCACCACACTGATGGTTTCAAATATATTAACTCATGTAATCTTCAGGACAGCCCTAGGAAGGAGGTATTAACATCCACATTTTACAGATGGGGAAACTGAGGCACAAAGTAATTGTCCAAGGTCACACATTTGATAAGTGCAGGGCCTTGGCTCAAACCCATTGAGCTAACCTGCCTCAGCAATTTTATTGCTTTGGAATTTTTAATTTGTTTTAATCTTTTATTTAAAAAGGAGGAGAAAGACAGTTTTCTTATGGAGGAGAGAAGTGACTTCTCCGATGTAGAAGTAGAAGTGATTTTCTGATGTCCCTTTGGGGGCCACAAAATGATAGGTTTGGAAAATGCTCAAAATATATTACTTTTAGATAAAGTGGCTCAGTAGGTGTTGTTCGTAGGATGAGAAAATAAACTCTCTAGGCTGATATTGGAATATAAAAGTATAATTTTCCTTTATATTAGAGAAAGAAAGGGAAGAAAGTGGGAAGAAGAGATGAGAGAAAGAGAGAGAGAAGGAAGCAGAGAGCTGGGAGAGAGAGAGGGAAGATGGGAGTGGGGGAGAAAAGGAGCAGAGAATGGCGTGGCATTCCAAAGAAAGCAAGAATGCCAGCCAATTTCATCTCTTTGTATTTAGACTTGGTTGTGGCAGCAGCACTAAGTATGGAATGTTTCTGTGTTAGGAAATGGCAACTAATAGGAAAGTGACAGCAACCGATATTTATCACGTGTCTAAAACCCGTTGGCTATTTTGGGAATTAGAAGGCAAGAAGAGAGAAACCATAGCATTTTGAAAACCTTGTTATTGCGTGCACTTTGTATCTAATATGGTATTTTATACACACTGTAATGGAAAGAAGTTAAGTATTAAAATCCCATTTTTACTTACTTGAACAAAGAAAGTGTAGTTCAGAGGCATCACTTGCCGAAGGTCCCAGAGCTTATAAGGTAGCAGAGGCAGAGTCCTGACTCAGGGCTGACACCTGGACCCGAGGACTTTGCTCCACATCCCCCTGCCAGATTAGTGTCAAAACAAATAAGGTGTCGTGCAAGGTAGAGAATAATTCAGTCAATCATAAAACAAACCAAAACGAGAGTCAACTTCCTCAAAGCAAAGTGGTTTTTCTAAATTCACTTCCAGATGTATGTTTGATTAGTCTGATTAAATATATTTACTCTCTTTTCCTTTTGCCCTTTACAAGTATTAATCTAGCTGTCTTTTAACTCTCTGTTGCATGTTTTGAAGTTTCCACTGAAACAAGGAAGAGCTCTGGGCAATTCTTTGCCTAAGATACAACTACATGATAATGTTTATTTTTGCCCCATCCTTCCTTGTAGTTAATTCTTTTGCTGTCAATGTCAAATGAATTCTTAGGACCTCACAGAATAAGAAGAATTTTAACTCTAAATTCTAAAGGCAGGATCAAGACTTTTTAAAATGTCTTATTTAATGCTGGTACCCTGCAGGGGGTTAACAATGGCAAGTAGATCCAGTTAGGCCATTATGTTGCTAAGAAACACTCCTTTTTGTCTCTGCATCTATTGAGACAAAAATCAAACCCATCTCACCATGTTCAAACCAGTATTCATAACCAATATAATGTGTCCTCCTTGGATGAAATAAGCACAAACCGTTTAAGTGCAGGGTACTCCAAAAATATTTCTTAATTTATTTACACATTTTTCTTATTTGTTCAATTTTGCATTCACGCAGCTTGTGGTATACCTGCTCAGCTGCAATTGAGAAGGAGAGGTCTCACCAGTAAAAGCAGGACAAGGATTAGGGTTTAAACGTAAGATCATTTGTGAGAAAGAGGCAGAGAAGAGGTGGCTCCTGGCCAGCTGGGCTCTCTCTGAACAAACTGCTTCGAAGCAATTGCCCTGAAGCAGGAAAAGAGCTTCTGTACACCAGGGCTTACCAGGGCCAGACACTATGCATGCCTTCACTCATGTCACCTCATTGAATGCCCCCCACAATAACCTTTTAAGGGAGGGCTTGGTAAACCACATGTTGCAGATGAGGAAACTGAAGCTAAGCTAAGGAAGCAAACTGAGCTGGTTAAACAGCCAGCAAGCACCTGGGCTATATTGGTCAGCACCAATCTGAACAACTCCAAAAACCTCATTTCCTCTGTTTCACTCTGAACCCCCAAAATGGGCTGCCCAGAGTAGCAAGCAACTGAGAATTATTAATCTGAACTTCTTAGAGGAACCTGCTTATAGTGTGTGAAATCACATTTCATTAGCAGAGCTCGTTCCTGGTCTCCCCATAAGGCCATCAGCATTGTGTGACACCCCCCCCCCCATGTAAACCCTATTGCCAATATGCTAATATTCTAGGGCCTTACCCTGCACAGAGGAAGAAGGAGATTGACAGGCTTGAGAGGACAAGGTTCTACAGAAGACCAAGAAGATTCAAGTCAAAGTCACAGGAGGGAAATGAACCTGAAAAAGGGCAGGTAACCTCCTTCCTCTGAGATAATGAAGGAAAGAGGAGAGAATGGATTTAATGTTGGACTCTCATCAGTGGAGAATTCTTAGAAGGGAATCCCATTCTAGAGATAATATATGTGAAAGCCTTTCACAAAGATCCTCCACAGACAGACTCTTTGGGGAACTGCCAAGAGTCATAAAAGAAAATCTGGCTCAAGAGATGAAAGTAACATTGTGCAGTAATGAGAACACTCTCCCCACTGAGCTCCGGTACTACCAGAACACTCATTCCGAGGCCGTGTTCATGCGGAGGACACTGAAATACCACCCAGATCTCCCTGAAATGGGGACCTGTTGCCCTAGCTGCTGGCAGTCTGTCAGTACACCAGCCTTCAGCTGCCAGCCCTTTCTGGGAGCTGCTGGGCCCAAGGTCACACCCCTCCTGGGCAGCCCATGTGTAGTGACTGAGCCATCACGGAGCCATCTGGCTGGACTGCAGAAGGCACATTCCTAGCTCAAAAGCTCCCTATGAGGTTGGGAGGCTCTCACTGGAACTTCATCACCTCAGTGTCTTCCTCTACCCAGTCCTGCTTCAGCCTCCTCCCCTCCACAAGCAGGTGTGGAGCCTAAGGACCCTCCTTAATAAATATTCTGCCCACTACATACTAGCTTAGAGCCTGCTTCTGCCACAACCCAACCTGCAAACAGCGCTTCTTAGGAGCAAGGAGCGAGGTGCAAAACAGAAAGCCCACGTCCCCTTTGCCATGGCCTAAGCCTATTAAAACTAACGTAAGACAGCACAAAATTGCTTGTTCTGGAGCGTGGGTAACCACTTAAGCAGATCTGTCGGTTAGCTGAGGTATTACCAAGACAGCCTCTCCTACTGCAACATTCTTATTTTCAAAGAGCTCACCATGATTTATTCTTATTCATAAAACTTTGTGGGGTCACACAGTTTCACCTTTATACATATTCAGTCAACAAAAGACTTATTAAACACCTACCCAGGCACTGTACTAGGGGTTAGGGATACAGAAATGAAAAGTCTCCACGCTCGACTCCCAGGTGAGCAGAAAGGACAACCCTCTGAACCCATAAAGAGTGCTGCAGTGGCGGCGCGGACACCATCTTTTATGAGTCCACGTGACAGCATAATTGGAGTTTCAAGATGGCAGAAGGAGAAGTGGCAGAACTCGTGGAAATCACTGCCTTCACTGCAGGCTTTGACCACAGCAGTGAGGAACGTGGACTGGAGCTGGGCTGTGTGGGTTTGGATCCTGCCTTATATATCACTGTCTACTTCTTACCAGGTAGGCGACTTAACCTCTCAAGTCATGATTTCCTTTTCTGTAAGATGGTGGTTAAGACTGAGCACTTTAAAGAATGAACATTTGTAGCTCACAGTTCTGGAGGCTGGGAAGTTTAAAATGAAGGTGCCCTGGCAGGAGGTTCTCTGCCTGGCTTTCAGATGGCTGTCTCCCCACATGGTGAGGGGAGGAAAAGGCGGGGCAGCAAGCTCTCTGGAGTCTTTTCTTATAAAGGACCTAATCCCACCATGGGGGCACCACCCTGATCATCTAAACCTAATCATCTCTCAAAGCCCCCATCTCCAAATACTACCCCCTTAGGGCATCAGCATATAAATTTGGAGTGGAGATGGGCACCATTCAGTCCCTAGCAGCAGTACAAACAGTGTTTTCCTCGTAAGATTGTTGAGACTGAAGTGAGCCAGTCTACGTAAGGCGCCTAGCCCAGTGGCTGCCATGTGTTCAATGTGCTATTGTAAGCACTAGCTGCTATCATTATTAAAGTCACATAAGCTGAATCAAAAACTGGGTAAGGTTAAGTGTTTCAAGGCCTCCCCTTGCTGGAGGTCATACTGTTTCTCGCAGGAAGAGGGAAAATGAGCTTATTCTTGGGAATTAGGAACAGGCCTATTCTCATGCAAATACCGGCTTGAAGAGCCCCTTAGCAATCAATTATTCCTAAGGTGGAAATCTTGAACCTCCTCCTACCTTCCCTCGTCTTTCATTTGTGATCAAATGCCTGACAATCTCCGAAACATGTCCACTTAGGGGATTACTCTTGTTAAAAAGTGTTTAGCTTTTAATCCCACAGGGCAGAAGCGGTTTGAAATATAAGACATCATAGAAAAAGAAGAATTTAGCAGGGTTAATCTAGAGGTGAGAGGTGAAAGGGGGCAAAACGGAATCCAAAGAAAACCCAGCTCAGTGAAAATGCCAGTTAGTCTTAAGAGAGGCAGGCAATGGTTAAAATTTTTCAGCCTATCCGTAGCTCTGGAATTGTGTACAAAAATAATACATTTTATTCAGCTTAAACATCTTTTTTACCTACGAGGGGCTTCAGTATATTTTCCACGTGAGGCAGGCTGTTAGATTCTGGGTGCAGGAGATGTAGCCTTGGCTAAGCAAACAAAAGGAGATTTAAAAATCCTTTACGTTGGAAGAAATGGGTCCTCCGTCCCTTTTTAGGAATTCTTAAGTCTTTTTCCTTGTTTGTTTTATTTCGGCTGCGGAATTAATTCACTCGCAGTTGTTGACAACTCGACCATTTTGATTGTTGCCATTTTATACATTTCCACTGTTGTTAGACTATAAAGCTGACAACCCAAATCCTAAAATCCCTGGGTGTCCCTTTTAAATCTATTTCCAGCTTCATCCTCCTCCTTTAAGAAGAATGGAGAAAGAGGTTGTGATTAGAATACTGATGATGACAAAGTGTGAGCGTGCCCTGTCCATGGAGACAAGAGGGAACAGCTATGCTCATCCATTTGTTTTTAAATGGCAGCTTTATTGACATAGTATTCAGATATCAAAATTCATGATTTCAAGGTATATAATTCAGTGGAGTTTAGCACATTTATAGTTGTGCAGGCATCGCCACCACCTCAATGCAGAACGTTTTCATCACAGCACAGTGAAACCCTGTACCTATTAGCAGTCATTCCCTCTCCCCTCCCTGCTCCCTGCCCTGGCAACCATTAATCTATTTTTGTATGGATTGGCTGTGCTAGATATTTTATTATACAGCAATCACATATAATGTGGCCTGCTCCTTTCACCTCACATAATAGTCTCAAGGTCTCATACATTCTTGGTGAGGTGTAAGTAGGCTCAATACTTGGAGGAAAACGTGTCAGTGTCAATCAGAACTTAAAATGCATGTACTCTGACTCAGAAACTTCACATCCAGGAATTAATCTTCCAGAAATACTCACACATACATAAAGATAGTGCTACAAACACACTTATTGCAGCATGGACAAAGATTGGAAAATAAGCCCATCCGTTAGAGGGCCTGGTTGACCAGTTTACAGTTCCACCATACAGCGGAGTGCTGTGTGGTAATTCACAGAGTGATCAGTACTGCATGAAGCGGTGTGGAATGGTCTGCAGAATCTACTGATAAGTGAATACAGGGGAGCATAGCAAGGTACGGAATAGTGTATAAATTTGACCTCCCTCTGTGTAAAAAAAGGTGCACGTACATATGTGGGTATGTACATATATACGTACATATATACATTTATGGGTATCCATCTTTTGGTATAGTTTGAATGTTACTTACCTGAAAAAATGCAGTGGAGATCATGTTGATTAAGCATCTATGAGGGCAGATGAAGGTCTGGGGACTACACAGGGAATCCCACAGCCTCTACTCTGTGGGTTTTGGGGTCAGTCACAGGACTGTCACCGTAGGGAAAGAAGATCTATCTCAGTGAGGCATAAAGACCTGGGATTTGAAGCTCAATGATTTCTGTTCTTATCTTCCCAGAGGCCTGTTGTCACCTGCACAGCATTTTTCCCTGCCTTTTAAAGGAGGACGCGTGCACTTTGATGTCAGAGACCCACTGGAAAGGTAACTACAGAGATGCTCGCCTGCCCTCCCCGTGCCCTGGCTGCTGAATGCTGCTGACCTCCTCGGTGCCTTTTGGGAGCCATTCTGAGTCTGTCCCTCCAGCACTGACCTTCCAGATGACCGTCAGCATTCAGTCTGGGATGCAGACCATTATCTTAAGGCCCCCTTGACCTCTGGGGGAAGCACTGCCGTCTCCTGTCCTGGTTCCTCAGCTTCTCTCTGCATCCACCTAAACACTGACCCCAAGTGGGAGAGGAGACACAGTCGGTTCTCTGCCCTGACACTGTGGTTCTCTGTAGTTGGTCACTTTGAATTTTGATTCCAACCAGAGTTCATTTCCTTCCAGTAGTGTTGGGATGAAAATCAAAGCTGAAGTGAAATGCAGACTGTGTAACTTTTATTTTTAAAGGGGTGTTTAATTATGAAGGTATGATTAATATTTCAAGACTACTTATAATGGCTTCATTTATTTTTGTCAGCTAGTGAGAGGTGAGAAATCCTGTCTCCATAGCCAAAATCTGATATAATTCCTCCCCAGCTATACAAAAGCCTCTCTGTTGTTATCTGGAATAAAAATGTCAATGTACCTTGTGTGTTATGATAAAATTCACCTGTGTTTACCTGATACCTTTTAAAATATCTCTCCAAATTGCCTCAGTAACCTCTGACATCAAAGACTGGTGGGAATATGTGGAGTTTTTCGTCCTGTTTGAGTAACATCTATTAAGAAGGTAGCAATTAAAAGCAAATCATAGTTTATAGACCTCAAGGGAAGCTATTGCAGCATTACTGAGAATATTCAGTTATTGGAATATTAGCTAATATCCACACATACCGTTTTTAGTAATGAAACAGCAAACTCCAGTGAGCCTTAAAACTATACTTCTCTTTTTAAAAAAGTCACTCTGTAAGTAGCACTTCCATTCACGGATGTGTGCGAAATGTCATCCCGTCTCTGCATTACTACAGCTCTCGGCCTTGCCAGTATTGCGCACATCCAGGACGTTCGGAAGGTGGTAATTTGCCCCTGCAGCATCCTTGCCCTCCAGATGTGCTGAGAATGGAAGCAGCCTCCATGCTGCAATGCCAGCTGCAGCTTAGAACAGAGAGAGCAACAGTGTCCATCTCTCAGTCATACACATGACCTTGAGAGCTATGTATAATGAAAGGAAATCCACCAAAGCTAACTGCATGGATGTCTTAAGATTAATATCCTTTTCAGAGATCCCTTGAAACATAACTCAGATCCAAATCTTCTTTCCCACCGCAATTGCCCTAGAGAGCAATGGACTTACCTCTTCACATTCCAGGGTCACCTGGGGCAGGAGAAACATACCTGAGTCAAGGCCCCATCCCAGAGCCTTTCAGTTAATGAGTCTATGTTGTGCCTGGACTTAATACTTTTTAATATCCGCCCCCACCCCAGGTGTTTCTAAAGTATAACCAGAGCTGAAAGCCACCAGAGGCCAGCACAAACGTTCTCCATTTCTCACTTGGATTATAGTATATATCTCCTAAACACCCTTCATCTTTGGAGCCTGAGGCTAATCATCTTAATGTATTACAATAATTGGTTTATTTCTTCTATTAATCCACAATTTGATGCAGAACAATCAGAAAATATAAGTGGGATGAATAAAAAAATACTATCTACAAATAAGGACATGAGATTTTGTTGCTTTTCCTCCCAGGTTCTATAGGGATATAAAATATGTATTTGCAGATATGAGATTCTGCTATGATAGTTCTCCATAATCTGCCATTTGCCTTTAGTAATATATAGTGAGTGTCAGTAAATACAGATATGTATCCTTCTTAATGGCTGCATAGCATTGGAGTGGGTGGCCGTGCCCTTGTGTGTTTAACCAGTCTTTATTTTAGGGTTGGGCAATTGACATTGTTTCCTTGTGGGGGTGTTTTTGTTGTTGTTATTTTAGTTTTCCTGTTTGCTTTTGTTTTGTTTTGCTTTGCTATTATAAACAACATTGGAATGAACCATTTGGAAAAAAAACATTTTTGTGAGTTGACCTATTGCCTTAGGATATATTCCTAAAAATAACTATGCTGAGTCAGTGTAGCCATTCATTTTAAAGAATTCTGACACAGGTTACATGTATAGACCACAAGTATACAGGTAGTGCTTGAAAGAACCTGCAGCCTTAAGGCTCCTTGTGGCCTTCTAGCTCCTTTTGGACTGAATCCAAATTTTGCAGAACAAAAAGGGGGTGGAGCAGAGAACGATGAAGCTTTTCTCGCCTCCTTTGGTGCTTAAAAAAAGAGCAATTTTGAAATTAGAAGGCTCAGGTTCCCCACTCCTGCACACTGGCATTATAATTTTTTTTAAAATCATTCTATCTAGTAGATGAAAATGGTATCCACCTGTTTAAATTTGATTTACCCCGATTTAAAGGGATAAATTTAAATTGTATTAGATTACCCCTGATTTTTAATGTTTTTCACATGTTTTTTTTTTTTTTTTGATATTTGAATATCTCCTTTTGGAATGTCTTATTTCCTTTGTCCATTTTCTAGACCGTATTCTTCTTTTTCCTACTTCTGTATACAAGTTTCTTAAATATCCTCTAATTTGTCCTATTTATTGAAAAGGCCTTTTTTTTTTTTTTTCAACTTTTGTCTTTCTACCTTCAAGGAGAGATTTTATGGTAGACTTTTAAATTTTTACAAATTCAAATCTATCAGTCTTTTTCTGTATGGTCTTTTTTTTTTTTTTTTTTTTTGAGACGGAGCCTCAAGCTATCCCCCTGGGTAGAGTGCCATGGCATCACAGCTCATAGCAACCTCCAACTCCTGGGCTCAAGCAAGTCTTCTGCCTCTGCCTCCCAAGTAGCTGGGACCACAGGC
>CAUYQV010098087.1:0-20189 GCA_963574575.1 Galagoides demidoff | reverse complement strand
GTTTAATTTCAAGTTCAATCCCTCTATAGAGGGGAGACACACAATGTAACTCAAAAGGGGGGAGACTGGAGTTAAGAAATCTTCTCTTCTGGGTATTAACTGCTTTCTTCTACAGTATCTTAGAGCAATACATATATTTCTAATTTTCTAGATTATTTTTATGTAAAAGTGATATGCCCATTGTTGCCCTGAAGTTATTTTTCAGAAAACCACATATCTGACATTAGCCTCCAAATACAGCCATGAAGTCCAAGCCCATTCACCTGATAAAGAACATGCAGTCAGTCCTTGATTTTCCGGTGGAGACAAGGTTCAAGAGAAGTCTGCTGCGGGAGAAAGATAAAGTTCAGACCCTCCTCATCATCTTCAATTAAATTGAAGATGTCTTTCTATCCTTTCAAATGTCTTTATAAACATTATTTCCAGTCATTTTCGCTTGGTTTTACAAATGATGTTTTCTCCAGTGTCCCCCTATATAATTATTGTGTGCTTTTTCATATATGATCCAAATATTTACTTCTCAGGAATGATTTTTTTCTTTTCCTTCTTTCAATTATATCCTTCAAATCCCAACCATTTATCCTTCTAGGAAACTTCTGCATATTCTGCCCTGCTTATAATTCTGTGTTTTTGGTAACCATCCCTTTTTTTTTTTTTTTTTTTTGCAGTTTTTGGCCCTACTCCTTTGAGCCCCAGGCGCCACCCAACCAACTCGCCTTTTCATTAGTTTGTTTTCTTAGTATACTTGATCAATCCACTAGCTCAGTTGTTTATTTCAAATGACAAGATTATCACTTCAGGTATCTTGGAATCCCCAATGCATTTCTCTTTTTTCCTGTAATCTTACTTTGTTCTTTAAACCATGCCTAGTATTTCTCAAAGGTGTACTAGGAAAGGAGAGTGAAACTCAGTGAAGATGTTCACATTATCACCAAGAAAAAAAGAAACATATAATTGTAGATCATAGTTTATCATACCCAATGCATAATGCATTTTAGTTCAATAAACACATATTTCTCAGAATATATCATGATAAAACCTATTATTATGCATTTAAAATTTTCTCAGCGTAGAGGTGATGGATCCAAGCAGAGTGGACATAATAGCTCTCTCCCAATAGTGGTATGTATTTCATTTTCATGCAGTTTCTTCCCTTCAAGATACTACAGTTGAAAATAAAATGAGTGGGTGGCAGGTGCGTCTCTCTAACTTCTCTCACGCTCCTCTCCCACTCCAGCTGGGTGAGCTCATAAAAACGTCAGCTCTCCACTGGCAAAGCGTGCTGCACCTGCTGGCCATGTGCTTAGCAACTACTAACATTTATGTATCTCTGTATTCTGAGTCAAATAAATTGATAAAATGCAACTCAAAGACGCACCACATTGCATCTCTAATGCTCTTTAAAGCAGAGATGTTTTCTTTCCCAGGCCTAATGGGAGAAGGCCATTTCTTATTCTATTCAGTAAAAACAAGAGCACTTCAATATTTAATTTAATTTGGAAAATGGAATTGAAAAAATATTAAAAAGAAGATATATGCACTTAACAAGACAATCGAAGTCTCCTGAAGCCTCGTTAGTACTGTGTACTGCTGCCTCGGAATATGCTAAGCCAGCAAAGACGCTGTTCTCCACTAAGCTTTGTACAGGTTAGTAATTTGTCAATTCATACAATTTCCATTAAAGATTTAAAAAGCTATAGGTGATGGCAGAAAGGTAGCATTAGCACACTGATGTATGCAGATGGCGCCTTGGCTGTGCCTATCATTTCCATGAATATTTTTATTCACCATCTGAATTTTTTTTTTTTTTTTGATGTGGCTTGTTTTCATGTAACAAGCATATTACTCAATGTATCAGAATCACCCAAGAAGAAACTTCTAAATTGCCCTGGAGAAGAAGTTTTTTTCTGTAATAAGAATATTAATGGAGACTTTTTATAAAAAGCAATAAAAGAGATAGCAAGGAAGAATATTTCATGAAGTCTATATTTTTAAACATTTAAAAAGATGCCTTATGCTAACGTTTTAAATCACGGCTTTGACTTTCTCATATATCGTCAGAGGTACAGTGTGCAAATATTTTTCCCACTCTGTGAGTTGCATTTCACTCTGTTGATTGTTGTTGTTGTTGTGTAGATTTTCTTTTTAGTTTGATGTAATCCCATGTGTGTATTTTTGCTTTTGTGTCCTATGATTTTGAGGTCTTTCCAAAAACTACTTGCAGAGACCACAGTCATAAAATATTTCCCCTGTGTTTTCTTGTATTATTATCATGGTTTCAAGACTTAACATTTAATTCTTTAATAAACTCTCAGATGGAATTTGTATAGGGTAACAGATACAGGGTCTACTTTCATTCATTGGCATATGGATATCCACTTTTCCCAGTGAAATTTTTGGAAGAGAATGGTCTTGCACCACTGTATGTTCTACACACATTTATTAAGGTTCAGTTGGGCTCAGCGCCTGTGGCTCAATCGGCTAAGACGCCAGCCACGTACACCTAAGGTGGCGGGTTCGAATCCCCAGCCCGGGCCGGCCAAACAACAATGATGGCTGCAACCAAAAAAAAAAAAAATGGCCGGGCGTTGTGGCGGGCGCCTGTGGTCCCAGCTGCATGAGAGGCAGAGGCAGGAGACTCGCTTGAGCCCAGGAGTTGGAGGTTGCTGTGAGCTGTGATGCCATTGCACTCTACCCAGGGGGATAGCTTGAGGCTCCATCTCAAAAAAAAAAAGGTTCAGTTGGCTATAAATGTGTAATTTATTTCCAGGCTTTTCATTTTGTTCCATTGGTCTGATTCTTTACCAACATCACGCTGTTTTGGTAACTACAGCTTTGTAGTCTTTTGTGGAGTCAGGTAACGTGATGCCTCCAGCTTTAGGAAAGCATCAAACAACATGATTAAAAACTGAGCCAAGGTTGGGCACAGTGGCTCAGGCCTGTAATTGCAGCACTCTGGGACGCTAAGGTAGGTGGGTTGCCTGAGCTCAGGAGTTCGAGGTCAGTGTGAGCTAGAGTGAGACCCAGGCATCTGTTGTCCCAGCTACATGGGAGGCTGAAGCAAGAGGATTACTTGAGCCCAAGAGTTTGAAGTCACTGTGAGCTATGACAACACAGCACTCTACCTGGGGTGACAAAGTGAGGCTCTGTCTCAAAAAAAAAAAAAAAGGGCCAAAGGCCTCAAGAAACATCCTTCAAAATACATACAAATGGCTGATAGGTATATGAAGAAATTAGGAAGATGCGAATTAAACTCACTGTGAGACATCACCTCGCCTCAGGTATAATAGATCAGCTATCATCAAAATGCAGAGTAAATGTTGGTAAGAATGTAAAGAAAAGGGAACCCGTATACGCCATTGATGGTGACGTAAATTAGAGCAACCATTATGGAAAAAAACATGGAGTTTCTTCCAAAAATTAAAGATAGAATTACCATCTGATTCAGCCATCCCACTACTGGGTACACATCCAGGGGAAATGAGACCACGGTGTCAAAGGGCCCCCTGCACCCTCACACTTACTGCAGCCCTATTCACAACGGCAAAATGTCAAATCAACCTGAGCATACATCAGCAGATGGACGGATAAAGCAAATGTGGTGGCTACACACAATGAAATATTATGTATCCTACGAAAGCTTGTGATGCTGCCATGTGTGACACTGTGATGAACCTGGACAGCATTCGGTTGAGGGAAATAAACCAACTCAGAAAGACAAACATCACATGACCTTGCTCCTGTAGGAAATATAATAAATTCATCTTGTAGCAGTAGAGATATAAAGGAAGTTACCAAAAGCTGGGATTAAAGAGGAGTTGAGAGGAGGGGTGATATTGCTGTAGGATGACATACTTACCTTGCATAGGAGGAATAAATCTTGGAACTTCTATTGCACAGCAAGGGGACTATAGTTAGTGATATATTCCTGAAAAAATGTAAAGAGGGTTAACATTATGTGTACTCACCTATCAAAACTATGGTAGGTAATGTGGTTGCTGATTATCTAGATTTAACCACCCTACAACGTGTACACACTTCAAAACATCATGTTATAGGGCAGCACTTGTGGCTCAAAGGAGTAGGGCGCTGGCCCCATATGCCAGAGGTGGTGGGTTCAAACCCAGCCCCGGCCAGAAGAAAAAAAAAAGAAAGAAAAAAAAAAAACAACCCGAGAAACATTATGTTATGCATCATAAGATTATAAAATATTATCTGTCAATTTAACAAAAAAATAAGTTTATCCATGTTTTCTCTTTCTTCTGAATGTTCAGAAGTCTTTTACCTGAAACTGGCACACCTCATGTTTGTTTCAGAAAACTGCTGAATGCATTTTGTATGCCTCATCATCTTATTTTTAAAAAGTTAGAATGTGAGAATTTTGTGAATTTACTTTTGCCGTCTATTTTTAAAAAATGAAACTCAAGTCAGTATGTCCATGTAGACATCCCACCAAATTCTAAACCAGACAACACACACATGAAAGACGGCAGTGGTCTGAGATGAAATAAATGAGCATGGCTTCTGAGACGACGCTGTGCTCTCCTGGGTAGGACATGTGCTACTTAGTATTTCCACGAAGGGACAAACACCCAGTGTGGAAAAATTCCATTTCATATGTCAACCATGATAGATTAGTTACAACTGCCTGGAGATGCACTTTAAGATGGATTCTAAGAATGCATCCACAATCACTGGGAAATAAGAGCAAGACCAATTTACTAGTCTGTCAAACTTTATACAGTAAAACATATTCTGTTTTATTTGGGCTTCAATTGCAAAATGATATATGCATTATTTTCATGGGAATGAAAATTTCTCAATAAGTCAAATTTCTAGAATCATCAGAAACTTCAGTTGCATGCACCCTGGTTTGGGTTGCAGGTTCTATTCATTAACACGTACATTTCATAGTTTAGTTTGAAAATTCCCTTGGCCACATCAGAGAAAATTATTCAAAATTTAGTAAGAGTATAAAATGCAACAATTTTAATGCACATATGTTAAATGTGTATTTTAGTTATTTTTAATTTTAAGATAAAGGAAAACAAAAATTAGTTATTACTCAGTGTTGTTTTTAAATTATTAACTTTTTTTTTTACTTAAAATAATAGATGTTTTTAGTGCTGAGAAAGGGGAAACAGTCTAATGTAATCACTACATATTTTTATTTATTTTTTATTTTTTTATTTTTATTTTATTTTATTTTATTTTATTTTTGAGACAGAGCCTCAAGCTATCCCCCTGGGTAGAGTGCCATGGCATCACGGCTCATAGCAACCTCCAACTCCTGGGTTCAAGGGAGTTTTCTGCCTCCGCCTCCCAAGTAGCTGGGACCACAGGCGCCCGCCACAACACCCGGCCATTTTTTTGGTTGTAGCCATTATTGTTGTTTGGTGGGCCTGGGCTGGGGATTCGAACTCGCCACCTTAGGTGTACGTGGCTGGAGCCTTAGTCGATTGAGCCACAGGTGCCAAGCCAACCACTACATATTTTTAAAACAAATTCTTGTGTTCTAATAAGGAGAAATGATCATCATATAAAGTGAAGGATGTGCAGTTGGGTCTCTGTATCCACGGGCTTCACAGCCATGGATTTCACCAACCCTCAGATCAAAAGGTAGGAGAAAACAATAAAAAATGCAAAACTAAAAATAATGCAGTTTAAAAGCTGGTAAAGTATAACAACTATTTACATTGCATTTACATTGTATTAGCTTATTATAGGTAATCTAGAGATAGTGTAATATGTACAGGAGGGTGTGCATGGATTATATGACAATCCTATACCATTTTATAGAAGGAACTTGCACACCTGCAGTTCAGGATCTTCTGGGGTAAAGGGGTCTGGAAACCATTCTTTGTGCATATCTAGGGACAACTGTGTTATTTTTATGTATTAAATGCATTTAGTGGTGTTCAAGACAGCATTATTTAAATGTCAGAATCAGATATAATAAAAAAACCTACATAATCATGGGAAATTAAGTTTAATACAAACTTGGAAGTAATTATTAGTTTTTCATTTGACTTGACCATGGGTAAATGGAAGCATAGGAATAATTCTTATACATTCTCATACCCTAGTTAAATAGTGACATTGCCAAAACTAAAGGGTTTATGAAGTTTGGCTAGGGTCTGCCCTCTATCAAAACAAAGAATATCAAAAAATTGATTATTAATGTTTATTATAGATTTCTTTGATATTATTTTATTTTCCTTATGAGTTATATTAAGATAATAAAAACAGACTCAGGACATATTCAAAAGCTTTGTTATATTTCCAGATATTTGTGATAAGTTCACTTCTTAATCTATCAAAATTTTCTTTTTTTTTTCTTTTTTATTGAATGGTAACTATGTATGTTTATGGAGCCATAAGCATTAGCTTAGTTATATAAATAATTTAAATTCTATTTACTCACTGTTTTGTTAATCTGCTATAATTATATGATCACCATAGGATTATACCTTAGGTTTATCAGGTGATAATTTATTGTCATAAAAATAAGAAAAATATGTATTTCTTGCTCAGAATTTTTATAAATCCTCTCTGGGGTTGAATGGATGATGCTAGGAAACTGAGTTGGTAGAGGCCACGTGAAGAGCTCCAAGGCTGTATTGTGCATGCACTAAACGTGTGTGTGTGTGTGTGTGTGCGTGAACATCTGTATGTAATGAGTGTAGGTTTGTGCTTTAGGTCAATCAAATATAAGATAATATTTATCTATCACAAAAAATATTTTCTATTATTGGGAAAATCGGGAGAAATACATTTAATGGTATTTTAATATCAAAGGATCCCTCTGGAGACATTTGCACTGTCTCTGAGTTATTTGTACTACATGTGCCACTGTCAAAACCCCAGGATCAGGACTTAAATTACTTACTGTATGTCTTCTGGGTGTTAGTTTAGTGTCTTACACAAAGGTGGTGTTCATGCATTTTTTTTTTTTTTAACAGAGCCTCAAGCTATCCCCCTGGGTAGAGTGCCATGGCATCACAGCTCATAGCAACCTCCAACTCCTGGGCTCAAGCGAGTCTCCTGCCTCCGCCTCGCCAGTAGCTGGGACCACAGGCGCCCGCCACAACTCCTGGCCATTTTTTGGTTGCAGCCATCATTGTTGTTTGACAGGTCCGGGCTGGGGATTCGAACCCGCCACCTTAGGTGTATGTGGCTGGCGCCTTAGCCGATTGAGCCACAGGCGCCGAGCCAGTTCACAAAGACTTAACCCTAGATTCATAAAATATAATTGTATATAGAAAGCTAAATAGAGATCTATATAGAGAGGATACCAAAAAAAGGTATACACATTTGAGGAACAGAAAAAAACCTGCATTGTAATTGTAAGACTCAATTATATTATTAACAAAAGATGAAGACAAGTCATGCTGAGCACGTCTTGTGACTGTAGAAGTCAAATGTGACTGGAGCATTACAAATTTATTACAGTATTTTCTTTTCTTAAAATGTGTATCTATGTCTGTAGAGAGAGAAAGATCTACATGTAAATATGGGTAAATTTAGATGGTATATGATACAGTAATATTTATGGAACCATATAATATATGTATATGAATCTGAATGAATATATATGGTATATATGGACCATTATGAATATTTGTATAAAGTTTTGTTTTGCTAGTTTCTGAACTAATATAAAATGCTATCTTGCTGCAAATAATAGTCTTTTTCATTGATTTTTATTAAGACAAAGTTATGATGGTAAGATTCATCCATGTTGTAGCCAATTATCATTTTTTCAAATTCTCTGCTGTATAATATCCCATCTCGATGTGAAAACTGCTTATTAATCTCTTATGGACAGATATTAAGGTTTCTTTTTTTCCATTCTGGTTGTTTTGGCCTTTCAAAAAATACAATTATGAACATTTTGCACAAGTTTCCTAGTACATCCAGGCTAAAGTTTTCTTCTGAGGAGTAAATTTATGGTGTCCTTGGGAATATGAATATCTAATATTGCTAGGATTTGCCAAATTAGCTTTTTAAAATCATTTTAATCCCCGTAATGTTTTTTGTCTCAAAGTCGATCATTTTCTGAACTTACTCAAGTGATGTTGTTTGGTTAGGATCTGCCTCATGTAACCCCATATATCTAGATCTTGGTGTTACTGAGGTCTAAATTACACTGAGTCAAAGCCTACATTCTATGTGATACTGGTTTTTGAAATCTGATTTCTTTTGGCTTAATATATGTCAACTTTTATCAGTAGTCTACATATTCTTGAAAACCTTGCACGTTCTCTAATTGTTTAGTTCAGAATTGATCTATTTTTATTAAATCAAGTTTGTTAATTTGTTGTTCCACTTTTCTAAATTTTTGTCTTTTTTGAGACAGAGTCTCACTTAGTAGAGTGCCATGGTATCATAGCTCAGAGCAACCTCAAACTCTTGGGCTCAAGTGATTCTCTTGCCTCAGCTTCCTGAGTAGCTGAGACTAAAGGTGCCAGCCGCAAAGCCTGGCTATTTTTACAGGTGGGGTCTCACTTTGGCTCAGGCTGGTTTCAAACCTGTGAGCTCAGGCAATCCACCTGCCTTGGCCTCCCAGAGTGCTGGGAACACAGGCGTGAGCCACTGCCTCGGCCTCAGCTTTCTAAATTTTGAGATTTCTTTTCTGCCTAACTTTTAATAAGCAAGAAGTTTCTTAAAATGTTACCATTGTGATTGAATTTTCTTTTATTTTCTAGTAGTTTCTCTATCAACCTTTGCTTTATGTACTTAGATTGGTTTATGTTTACATTTTATGTATACAAACTACTATATTATGCAAAAAATTTAAATCTCTTACCATTATATAATGATTCATTTTCCTTCTTTGTCTTAAAGTCTTTAAGTTGTATGTGATTAATAAAAATACCTCCATTGTCCCTTGGTTTCTACTTCCTAATATAACTAAAATCTTTTCTTTCAAATTGCACTGAGTCTAATACCTTAGGTGTAGATCCTCCACAAGGCATGTAGCTGAATTTTTAAAGTATAGTCTTACAGTATCTTTTCAGTAGAAAGTTTAATCTACCCATATTAATATTTTTAATAGCTGGACTTTTTAAACCATCACACTTTAGAACGATAGTCAACAGAAAAATGGGTATTTGTTGAATTAAGTGATAAAAGAAAGCAAATTTGTGATCAGAATATTATAACATAGCAATGATCTGAATTAAAAGTACTAATATGTAAATATGAAACATTTAGAGAATTGACCAAATTCCACTTGCTAGATAGTTAATATTTGTAGTTCAACTAGGTTCAACTTAGTTCTCAAGGAAAATATCCATGCAATGGCTCCACACGGGTTTTTCTCACAAAGCTCTTGCTCTCTTGTTTCTCAGGGATTATCTCACAGCTAAATGATTTTAGATATCGTACAGCTCATAGCTCATGCTCATTTTTATTACACTGCAAGTTTTGTATATAAAGCATCCAAAAGCCTATGATGTTCCACAGCAATGACATGAGTAGAGCTTTCCCAACATGAATAATATGAGTAAACAAATTTAATTATAAATATATATTGTGATAAGGCAAATGGCCCTCTAATTGGATCTTCAAAATGCAGCCACTTGGAAAAATGCTTTGGTAACAGATCGAGTTTTAAACGCCCTGCGACTATTTCCTTTCTTATCCCCGGGGTCTTCCGTGGCTGTTTAACTTTCAGTAACATTTCTTTATCCTTCCTACCAAGCTGTGGCTACTGAAATTACAAGGCTCTGAATTTCAAACACTTCTACAAGAACTCATAAACAGATTGAAGATAACATACTCAGCACCTTAAAAGTAACTCTGATCAGCTAGACTACATCAGGATTTAAAAATAAGTACAAGAGTATTCTAATGCCCTAGGGACTAAGTGCTGCTAATTTCTTAGCTAATAAAATACTGAGGGGATGACTTAAATTCAAAATGAACCGTCAATTGTCACTGGTGAGAAACCCTAGGTCCTCAGAAAGGGTTCAAAGCCATATAACAGGGGTAGATTAATATGTAACTCACCTTGGAGATCTCAGCTTATTCATAATGACTGTGAAGTCAAAAACTCACAAGGATCTCATTTACATAGAGACAGCCACTGAGCTCCTGTGAGGCATCCTGTTACTGGGTTAAACTGTGCAGATACAGTGACGATCAAGAAATGAATAGTCTCTTCTCTCTGGAGCTAACTTTCATCACTGAATATTAACTAAATCTTAACATTATTCAGTAATATTTTTATTCATACACTTATTTCTTGGGGGATTATTTTGTTTACCCAAAGCATGTAGAAATTCTTTTTTTTTTTTTCCCCAGGCATATTTTTCAAGCAATGGCCTCAGCTGCCTTAAGAAATACTGTTTGCCCAGATGATCTGGTAGCTAGATGATGTATCCGAATGAGTGTGCATGTGTGTGCGTGTGTGTGCAAATGTGCATGTGTGCGTGTACTGGCTAATTTTTCCACGATTAAAGAAAACCATGAGGGTTTCTCAAAAAATGTCCCTTTCAAAAAAGAAAGAAAGATAGCATGGATTGTCTAACTTTTACATCACTTAACAAATGTACATGCACAATATGCAAATCGGCACATATCCACACCAGTGAAGCTCAGAAAGAAGCTGATGGCTGCTAGCCTCAGAAATAAATTAACATGCAGCTAACATCAGAGGAGCCAGAAATACTCATTGTAAGTGTGAACACATATTTGACTGCAGGACTGTGTCTTTCCTGGGGCTGACCTTATAAATTAAACAGTGTAAATCTCAAGTAAGTGTTTTCTGAACATTCGGATTCACTGTGAACATTAGGGTGCCCTTCAAATTAACATCGAACATTATTAGACTATTGTTGGACATGAACTGCTTCATTACTAGTGACTGAAAAAACATCAGTGTACTTACACTAACACACAACTTAAGAAAAAAAAAAAAAGGAAGGAGCTTTTCATATCTTGCGGTGTAAAAATTGAAATAGCCAGATTTTTAAACTAAGATACCGAATCGGCACGTAGGAAAACACTTCAAAGCGGGAAATAAAGCTCTTTTCTTGGATGTCCAGAAGAATAATCCCAAAAAAGCACCACTACGTAATAATCTGAACAGAACATAGCACCAGGGTTTTGCTGAACTAATTCCTGCTTATAACCAAGTCTTAGTTTAAATGTGCCTTCCACCGGGAGGAATTTTCTAACCTACCATATTCAGCTACGTCATCAATACATCCAGACATACTTTATCTTTTGTGCCACTCGTCCCTCTCACAGTGATCTGTTAAGTCCCTTGTCTTCCCTACTGAACTTTAAGTCCTATGAGGGCACTGCCTACGTGTGGCTTGTTTCTCCTGCATACTTAATGGCTGGCACGATGCACATTTTTGGAGTTACGTAGTGAACATATAAATCAAATAAAGCCATGTATCCTCTATCAAGCATAAAGATTAACTTGGAAAGCTAATTTTTATAAAGATAACAGGGTAAAAGTAGAAGACAAACTCTAAGAAGTCCTTTTGTATTGCCTGTGGCTCAATTGGCTGAGGCGCCAGCCACGTACACCTAAGGTGGCGGGTTCGAATCCTCAGTCCGGACCCGCCAAACAACAATGATGGCTGCAACCAAAAAAAAAAAAAAATGGCCAGGTGTTGTGGCGGGCGCCTGTGGTCCCAGCTGCTTGGGAGGCGGAGGCAGGAGACTCACTTGAGCCCAGGAGTTGGAGGTTGCTATGAGCTGTGATGCCATGGCACTCTACCCAGGGGGAGAGCTTGAGGCTCCGTCTCAAAAAAAAAAAAAAAAAAAAAAAGAATCTGACACACCTCCAGCGGTTTTACCTGTTCAGAGAGCAAGTATACATTCAAAGTCACACATACACCAAAATTCTCACCTTCGGATACTGTTTGGATCCAAGAAAAGAAGCTGCACACTTTTTAATGGTCTCGTTATAAAAGAAAAATGAGTAACACGTTCTCAAGGTGATACTTTCCAGTTGGAACAGAGAACAGAATACACACGATAGCCCCTTGAATTTAGGAGCTGCTCTGTCTAAAATATGGGATGTCATCCTACTTAGCAAGAACAAATAAATGGATTATGGTTGAGGCAGTAAACCAATCAGCATAGAAAGCAAAACCCAGTAAATGGTATAAAAAACACAGATACGATAAATGAGCACCGATCTCAAACAAGTGACCAAAGTGAAGTTTGTGGTCATCACATCCATTGATACATTATCTGCACTTCTACCAGTGATCGTTTATGGAGTCCCACCTTACCACTTTCCCTCGTCATCAAAGTCAATCCCAACAGTTCCTGGCCCAATCCTCTTTCTATCTATGGACACTTTCTATCACTTTCTTGGTGCCCCGCAAATATATTACCTGTAGTGTCGGGAAATCTCTTCTTCCACTTGGGTAATAAAATCACATTTGGTACATGAGTGTTCTTTGCTCTCCTTAACTGCGGGCTGCCCATCCGATCCTGGCAAATGGTTTGCTTCTTGCTTGACATCGGATGCTTGGGACTCATGCACAGTCTCGTAGTGGAAGAGGAGCACGTCCACGTCAGGGGTGGTGAACGGACACTGGTGGCACTGGTGCTTGACCCTCGAGCTTCCAGCCGCCCCCGGAGACAAGTGCAGAAGCAAGAGTGCACAGTGGGAACAATTACTTTTTCTACAAGCAAACGGATAAGTAATTTCTCCAAGGTGCTTTTCTGGGCTGCAAAGGCCTCTGGGACAGAATGGACAGTGTTTAATGGTACATTTGTGAATGTTATGGAGCTGTTGGTAATGACGGAGAAGTGGCCCCACTACAATTACATCGGGGCCATGGCTTTTGGAATATCGAAAGTCACAGAACTGACAGTTATAGCTTGTAACCATATTATCCTCTGCCCCCTTGCTGGAGAAGTCCTTCTTTTTCCCCCCACCCGAGCCTTTTTCTGCCTTGGTCATTGGCTCTCCTTCTGCACTTTTGACTGGATCATTCTGATTAATGACAGAGCCCCGGGAAAGCTTATCGTTCAATTCTGCATTAAGGCCACCTGACTGCACTGCGCCGTGCTGCTTGCCGTAATGTTCTAGCAGTTTAAGAGAGCTAGATGACTCACAGCTGAAACTGCAGAACTTACACCAGTAGTAACTGGTGGCCTCTGTCCCATTTTGTCTCGAGGAATCAAGGGGCTTGATGGGTACTGAATAGCCAACAGGAGTGTCATCTCCTGCCTTGACCGTTATCTTATCCTGCCATTTTCCCAAGTCTCCAGAATCACTGGATCGAAGTGCAGGGATGGATTTGTTAGAGTTTTTCTCTGCAGGTTTGGCGCCCTCTGAGGAGGGGACAGAAGCTTTTATTTTGTTTGGGTGAGTCTGAAGAAAATGTTGTTCTAGCTCAGTTGATGAGTTGCCCATATAAGTGAAATTGCAGAATTTACAGCGGAAATACTTGGTGTTCCCTTGGCAATCTGGTGTTTTCCGTCCAATGCCAATGAACGTTCCACCTGAAGTGACCTATAGAGTAGAAGAAATGGATGTTACTTTAAACATGTCATGAATTCAATGGGCTCCCTACCGGGAGGAGGGGAGATACTGACAAGTATTCCACATCAAAAGCTGCAGTAGTACTCCTGCTTATTAGGAAATCATCACTTGAATCATCAGAGCCAAATAAACCCACCCTTTATTTCTTAATAGCGATTCTTTGAGCGGTTCATTATGTTAAACATTTTAGGCCACAGTAACAGATGAAGATAAGTAATGAAAGCACTATAACTAATTCAAAAGGTTTAATAATGCATACTTTTAGAGAAACTCGGAAAAAGCCAATTTTCAACTGGGTGGGTTTTACCACCTCCTCCAATCAATCACATTCCCACAGAAGCATCCAAATCATGTGAGATTTCTTTTTTGAAAAGCGAAGGGTTGCTGTAAAACCAAAGGAAGTTGCTCAGAGATTACTCAATGCAGACGTTCTCTAAGGAAATCTTCTGTCCAATTTGTACAGATCTGAGGCTGTAGGTGAAGATAGGGTCTATCTTCTGAGTGAAATAAAGACACCAAATGATCATACAGAATGGCTCGTGATTAAACCACGACCATACACAATGAAACTAAAAACGAAATGAATTGGAGTGGGCAGGAAATCTTGGTAAAGGAGGACCAATGTGAACAGTTTCAAACATTTCACAATCTAGGACAAACAAGTATAGAAGAACTCTTCCAGGACCTTATGTGATTAAGGTTTTGTCTCATGCAAAGGGCCTCGAGCTCCCATGAATATATCATGGGGATGTTTCAACAACAAAGTAAAATAATTCTACCATTAAAAAAATCACTAGTGCTCTGCTTCCCTTCCCAAATTATGCAATTACCTAGTATCAGGGCTACAAAGGCCTTCAAAAGGCACTTTATATAAAACCTTCCTCCACTCTCAGTTTGCACCTCAACAGGGAAATCAAGTAAGCGTCACAAGTGAGTTTTAAACAGAGTTTTTGAATGAAATGCTCCAAGGAGGAAGAAACTTTCCCTTCCAACCACCAGTGAATTTTTGAATCTTCCCAGCAACCAGATGTAATATATTAAGCAAGTGGCACCATCACGTTCTGCCTTCTTTACCAGCTGCTCAAAAATGACACGTGTGATCACTGCTCGTATCCAAATCACTGCATGAGAAAGTCTCAGGCATTTCAAAATCATTTAAAGGCTCTACTTAAAATGCAAATAACATTCCCGTGGTGCACTGAGATACGTTTGTACCTCCACTGTACAGGACTGAGCTCTAACTCTTCCTTCCACTGCTTAAAGAGAGGTACAGAACTGGAACCGACTGAGTTACCTAAACTCTCTTGGGAACAGATTCCTCATTTCTCAATTGGAGCAACCTCTAAATGTATGTCCAGTAATTACGGTTCTAAGAAATGGGCATTCATACATAAACAACTGAGTATTTACTGTACATTAAGGTAACAACTTATGATCGTATCCCTCAACCTTTCATCAAAGGATTATAATGTTTTGCCTTAGATGAGGTCTGTATCTGCCATCCCAAGCACACAGATTTCAATCTGTCAGTAACAAGAGTATCACCCAATCAGAAAGCTAAGAAGAGGACACCTTTCCAGGCAGCAACCTGACAGGCAGTGGCAGGAGAGAAGCCAAAGCCAGGCACTCCAGGGAGCAGTCTACAACATTCTCACCTAGCTTTCAAGTGACTAACACAATTAAACCTTGCACTGAAATGTAATACGTAACACTGTGTAACATCTGCTTAAATTTCATAATTCACTGGTTGTAAGGAGAAACGTTATTTCCACAATTTTCCATAATTTAAATGGGCAGCTGTCAATCAGGCACTTTGTTTAGGGACTTAAATTTGAACTGCAAGGGGCCAATTCAGAAGTGTTCCACTCTCCTTTAGTGCAGGCAAAGAAAATGTGCTAAATCTGGAGATGAAAATTGTCTTATTTCAGCTTCTACACTGCTTCAGAGTTGTTGAGCTTAATATAAAACGCTTTGAACTTCCGCTTATAAAACGGAGATTCCCAAGAAACCACTACGTAGTGTTGCTACTTCTTTGATTTAGCAATCTTTAAGCCTCGTGTGCCGTGACCACACTGAAAGGGCTGAACAAAGGGCATGCATATTCTTAAGAAATCCCTAAACATGTGACTTTGAAGGGAACACAAATTATTACTAAGCGCATCAACACCCCCTCCAGGTTATTGTTACTTGACAACAATGTTAAGAAACAGGAAATCCAGGTTAAGAAGGATGAGGAGAGGAGACCATGAAAGAAAGGCAATTTGGTGAAATATGAGTACAGCATTTAGGTTTAGGACTAACTTGCACTGGGTCTTTTTAATTTGGCAGTATCTACATATCTACATGGGCACGTGTATGATTTTTGTTTGTTTACCCAGGGAAGAACTGTCAATTCCATTCTTTAAGAAGCTTGTAATGGCTACATATTTTAATTATGATGAAGAATAAATACCTTCATGTTACTTACTATTCTTTCAAATGCCACCCAAGCGAACAAATAAAAACTCATGGATCTCACTGAATGGCAAAAAGAATAATATTGATACTTCTACAGGTTACTTATTTGCCATCTTGGTTAGTATCAGTAAATCATATTAGTACTGTAAATTATTGAAAGCAAATATAAAAGTATAATCATATATTATAAAAGCCAATTTTGGAAAACATAGTTAGCACTCTATTCCTTTCCTCTTTCAAAAAGAAAACATAAAATCTACGCCTATATTTGTGGCAACTTTCTATAGCAATAGATGTACACTTACATCATAGAACTGATGTGCATCATTTAAATACTATTCTAAGGCCAAGTGCAGTGGCTCAGGCCTATAATCCTAGCACTTTGGAAGGCTAAGGCAGGTAGACTGGTTGTGCTCAGGAGTTTGAGACCAACCTGAACTAGAGGGAGACCTTGTCTCTACTAAAAACAGAAAAAACTAAAAATAAAAACAAACAAACAAAAAACTAGCCCGGCATTGTGGCAGGTGACTGTAGCCCCAGCTACTTGAGAGGGTAAGGCGGGAGGATTATTTGCTTGAGCCCAAGAGTTTCAGGCTACTGTGAGCTCTGATGACGCCACGGCACTCTATCCCTCTATCCTGCCTTTTGGCATCCTTCACTCTACCCAGGGTGGCAGAGTGAGACTATGCCTCAAAAATAAATAAACAAATAGATAAATACCATGCTAAAACAAAACACAATTATTTTTAAAGGCAGTATACTCATGTCTACCGATCATATTAATTTTATTTTCATGACCCATAAATATTACCTTAAAATTATTCTTCTCTAGGTTATAAACAAAGATACAGCAAAAACAGTTATGCAGAATAAGCATAGCAACGGTTTATGCTGAAATTAACTGCTAGGATACAGGCAAACCTTTCCAATGGTTGAATCCAACAAAGAGTAGAAAAATGTGCCACTTAGGACTAAAAGAAATCACAAGCGGGCAGCACCTGTGGCTCAAAGGAGTTGGGTGCCAGCCTCATAAACAGGAGGTGGCAGGTTCAAACCCAGCCATGGCCAAAAAAAAAAAAAAAAAAAAAAATTATAAAGAAATCACAAGCAGGATAAAGAGCACTGCTTTCCAACTTTCTCCGCTTGCTAACCAGAACTTTAATTATCACCATCCACCTAGCAGTTCTTCTGGTATAGATATGAAGGTATTACAAATGATATTCAACTTCAAACTCTTTTGTCCCCAAAATTACACATATTCATTCAATTAGTAGTTACTAAGTGTTAAGCTTGAAGTTCTGTGCAAGAAATTAGGGAGAAAACATTGAACAAGCTGGGCCACTTCTCTGCTCTTCTTTTTTTTTTTTTTTTAATCATTTTTTTACATGGCAGAATATTAGGGAGTACACACAGTTTGTTGACATACTTTGTTTTTTATGCAGACACCTCTCTGATTTTAAAATTTTAAGATTTAAAACAAAATAGCAGATGAAACCCTTTTTCATTTGTATTTAGTTTTGCCTGTATTTGTTTGCTCCCAGAGGAAGTTCTCTAAGTCAGGTTCTGTGAAAAGATGCATGATTCCGCTTCCTGGCACCTCAGCTTCCTCCTCTTTCTGAACATAAATAATATTGTGCACTTTACCATCTTGTAGGATTATTACGAGGATAGAGTGTGAACTGCAGAGCTGTGCTGTCCAGCTGGAACTTTCTGAGATGGTAGAAACATTGCCTAGCCTTTCCTGACCAATATGGGAGCTGCAAGCCACATGTGGCTATTGAGTATTTTATTTTCATTTAAAATATTTTTCTTAGTTTCTCACTAATTTAATTCTAACTAACTGAAATTTAAATAGCACATGGGTAGGCAATGTTATAGTAGACAGTGCACTCTACAGTAATGTGTCCATGGACAGGACTGTCATTGAATAAAGTGAACCATCCAAGGAAATTTCTTCCACCAGTGGCTGAGCAGACCAGAGAAGTGGCAAAGCCATTAAGTGACCACTCACATAGATGTCACTACCTGTATTTTTAGTTGTAAATGAGAAGGTTTAATTTGGCTATTACTCAATCCAATGCATCAGTGTACATTCCTTCTCAGGCTACAGGAATAGTCTCTTATTTACATTTGGAAAAGAGCTGGGACTCAAGGCATTTTGGTTGAATTAATGAGTGAACTGAGGGGAGTGAGCACAGATGGAACTTTCTCACCAAGGTCCCTGAGTTGAAGCCTCAGTAAATCATGGGACCATTACTATGGCCTAACGTACCAAAATGTTAAAAAAAAAATGCATCTTTCACTTCAAAGCAGGTCATTTGAGAAACAAAGTCCCCTAGAAACACTCAATACAACTATTAGGGCATGAAAAAGGATAAATTCCAAATTTTCACTGACTGAGCACTCTAATGGCCTTTTATTCTATTTTAACCCTAGTTATAAAAACTGTTACTTCCCTGTAGTATTTTCCACAGCTTTTATGTATAATTTATTTACATATGTCTTTTCATAAAAATGTAAAACTTACATAGAGATGAAAAATATAAGAGCTGACTTTTTCCAAGGTCATTAATCTCAATTTATTTCCTTCCTCCTTTTAATATGGAATAAAAACGAATGATAATATCTAAAAGCATATGTCAAAGGAAAATATTTTTTAAAGCCTCAGAACTCTGAAAACGGCTTTTCGGCACATGTACTTATTCTCAATGTGGCAAGAAAGAGTTGTTGGAACTAAACACAAACCTTTTCTTAGATGTGGTTCATTTTCAAGTACTATAATTGATAGCAACAGAGACAATTATGAGGGTACTAATTTAAGAGGACTTGAGGTTATGGGCTGATAGTCAAAAAAAGGACAACCTTAACAATAAAAAGCTAAGCTGTTTTTTTTTAAATCTCTGTTTAAATATTGAAGTTTCAAGCAAAGATGACATACGTAAGGTCTGATCTTGGCTGAAAGTAACCACAGTCAGAATTAATTTGCTCACACACACAGGAAGTATTTCTACATATACAGTGCTTCAGAAAAAAAATTCCAGCACATAGAGTGTGCTTCAGGGATATACTTTTGGTAGAGGCTAAACATTTAAAAATCTCAACAACAAATCTAATCATATGGCAATCATTCCCCTCTCCTACCATGCATAGCTGATTCCCATAGCTTATTCCTATCAGTTTCCCTGCAATAATTCCCTTATCTGGATTCATAAAAGCCAACCAACAAACAGGGGTGGGGGGGATCCAAAGCTTAAACTGGGACTAAACTGTAAGGGACACATGTAAAGGAAAAACACTGTGTATTCTTCACTATACCTCTTTTTGTAATTGGCTTTTAGGATTACAGGAAGAAACAGCTCACCCTAAACTGGTTTCCCCTTTTACTCAGTATAATTCTGAACTAATCCTTCCATTGTCATCTGTTATTTAGGGTAATAGCAATAAATCTTAAGGTCAGTCTTAATAATTTGGATGGCAATCTTTTATAAGGAAAAAAGACCAAAGAGAAAATGCAGGGCAAGATTATACAGCTAAGTGGATTCTCCACAGCACTTCTCTCCTACATCCGACCTGCCTTTCCCAGCGCTTGTAATGGAGATGAGTAAGGATTGTGTGTGTGTGTCCTGAAGACTATGTTAATGGGAAAACAGGAAGTCTAATCTCAGAAAACGTGGAACATCCTTCCCCCCAGGGAAGAGTGCGGGTTGCACAGCTACGGCCAAGCCCTGGGAATATAAAAACAAGTGACAAAATCCAAAACGGCAACCTGCGGTTAAGCACAAAAAGCTCCCAAGTAAAGGGATGACAACCACGGGGGAGGACCAGCCTCTGCCGAGAAGCATGAACAGGCTCCAGGACAACACAGAGGAAGAGCACCCAACCCAGACTGGCCGGCCGGCCGGGCAAATGCTTCTGCAGGTGACAACTGAGCTGTGGATAGATGAGTGGACATTTGAAGACAAGCAAGCCTCAAAGGCAGTGATCATGGAAAGATATTTCAGGTGTAGGAAACAAAATGAGAAAAACTATCAATGAGAGTAAAACAATGCAAGTCATTCTCTGGAAATCCCGAAGGGGATTGAGGCATGATCAAATCTTTAAATGGAATCTGCTATACAACGGTGCCTGCTATGTGGTGAGTAATACAAACCTGCAGCCTTATTCTTACTGTTGCCCCTTTCTTTTTTTTTTCTTTAAGGTTTTTTTTTTT
>CAUYQV010098083.1:0-16728 GCA_963574575.1 Galagoides demidoff | reverse complement strand
ACAGGTGCCCGCCACAACGCCTGGCCATTTTTTGGTTGCAGCCGTCATTGTTGTTTGGCGGGCCCGGGCTGGGGATTCAAACCCACCACCTTAGGTGTACATGGCTGGCGCCTTAGCCGATTGAGCCACAGGCGCCGAGCCGGATCACTTTGTTAAGGTGATGATAACCAGATTTCTTTCTTTCTTTCTTTCTTTTTTTTTTTTTTTTTTTTTTTGAGACAGAGTCTTACTTTGTCACCCTCAGCAGAGTGCCATGGTGTCACAGTTCATAGCAACCTCCAACTCTTGGGCTTAAGTGATTCTCTTGACTCAGCCTCCCAAGTAGCTGGACCTACTACACAGGCACCTGCCACAATGCCCAGCTGTTTTTTGGTTGCAGTTGTCATTCTCATTTAGCAGGTCCCAGCCAGGATCAAACCCACAAGCCTCAGTGTATGTGGTTGGCACCTTACTTACTGAGCTAGGGGCACTGAGCCCAGATTTCTTCATAACAGTTTTTCTATTTGTATCCTGTTCCCCCAACAGCCTTTCACCCTGTGATTTTAGCATCTATTAAATGAGTTAATAAGTGGTGGTTACAGAATGGAGACTTCCTAATGCATTCATTTCTTCTACATTTAATAGTTTGTTTAGCCTTCTTTAAATAACACCATTCTGTTTTACTCCTCATCTCAATTTGTTTTACTTGGATGCATGATCAGCTTTCTCTTTAGCTCTGTCTAAGCTATTGTTTAACTAGCTTATTGTGTTTTTACAGTTTAATCACTTTTTTCATTTTCTAGTTTTGTTTGGTTCTTTTCAAATATGTTTGATTTTGTTTTCTTGATGTTTGTTTGTTGTTGTTGTTGTCTAGCAGGCCCTGGCCAGGTTTAAGCCTGCCACCTCTGGTGCTCTAACCATAGAGCTGTGGGCGCCCAGCCACAATTTTTTTTTTTTTTTGAGACAGAGTCTCACTGAGTTACCCTTGCTAAAGTACCATGGCATTACAGCTCACAGCAGTCTTAAACTCTTGGGCTTAAGCAATTCTCTTGCCTCAGCCTCCTAAGTAGCTGGGACCACAGGCGCCCACCATAACACCTGGCTATTTTTTTTCTTTTTTTTTTTAAAAAGCTCAGTGCCTGGGCTTGGCACCTGTGGCTCAAGTGGCAAAGGTGCCAGCCACATACACCTGAGCTGGTGGCTTCAAATCCAGTCCGGGCCCACCAAACAACAATGACTGCTGTTGGTAGTCATTGCTCTTGGTAGAGTGCCATAGTGTCCCAGGTCATAGCAGCCTCCAACTCCTAGGCTTTGGCAGTTCTCCTGCCTTAGCCTCCCATGTAGCTGGGACTACAGGCGCCTGCCACAATGCCTGGCTATTTTTTTGTTGCATTTTGACTGGGGCCGTGTTTGAACCTGCCATCCTCAGTGTATGGGGCCAGCACCCTACCCACTGAGCCACAGTTGTGGCCCTGGGCTATTTTTTGTTGCATTTATCGTTGTTTAGCTAGCCTAGGCTGGGTTTGAACCCGCCAACTTTGGTGTATGTGGCTGGCACTGTAACCACTGTGCTATGAGTGCCAAGCCATTTGTTTGACTTTTGTAGACTTTTATTCTTATGTTTTTAGTTCCTTTTTTAACATCAGTCATTTTAAACACTTTAAAAAAGTCTTTGTCCAATAGTTCAAGTACTAAATAAAGTTCTTGCATATTAAATACTGACTTTTTTATCCTGTCAACTATTACACTTGGAGGATTGCTTGTTTCCTTGTGGTTGATGTAATTTTTGGTTTTGGTAAGCTTATCTTCAGCCGAGTTTTGTCAGTGTTTTGTTAATCCTGGGAAGGTTGGGATACCTTGTCCCTTGCTAGTCATCTTGTATTTGCCTCTGCCTAAGGAGTATCATTGACCTTGAGGTAATTTAAGTAATTTCTAAGCTTAGACATTCCTGGATCTCATGGGTACTGAAATGGACACTCTAAAGCCAAGTGAAAATGAATCTATGATTTTTAAATCACAGAATTTTAGCCAGTCATGGTGGCTCATGCCTGTAATCTTAGCACTCTAGGAGGTTGAAGTGGGTGGATTGTTTGAGTTTAGGAGTTTGAGACCAGCCTGAGCAAGACCCCATCTCTGCTAAAAATAGAAAAATAGCCTGGTGTTTTTGTGGTGGGAACCTGTAGTCCTAACTACTTGGGAGGCTAAGGCAAGAGGATCGCTTGAGCCCAAGAGTTTGAGATTGCTATGAGCTATAAGGCCATGGCACTCTACCCAGAATGACAGCATGAGACTCTGTCTCAAAAAATAAATAAATAAATAATAGGACTTAAAAAAAACTTTCCCAGCAACTTAAGACAGATGTGCTTCCTTTATCTCTTGGTGCCAGTGGACAGATTATTTTTCTTATCTACTCAGAATGTGGCCCTTTGAAATTCCTGGTGCTATGCTGGGAGCAGGAAATGGGGGTAGAATAAAGATCTTACTTAATCCAACTCTGTTTCTTCTCCCAGGCCCTAATCCTTATCTCCAATTCCCATGTGGACACTAAAGTCCAAGCTGATAGATTTCTCAAGGCCTACAAGATTCTCTGGAGCAGCCACAGCATTAGCTCACTGGCTATTCATACCCTTACTTTTTTTTAGCTCCATTTTTCATTTAAATAATTAGTTTTATTTAGTAAACATTTAAAGATATTTATATTGGGAGATCTTTTAGATTGTCTGGTTTGCTATGTTGCCACATTTCCAGATCTCTCTATGCTTTAATTCCTAGGTCTTTGAGGTTCTCCATCTTTTGTGCTGTTTTGTAATTGGTGATGGTGGTGGTAGTGTTTATCACAGAAAGGCCCTATTTTGTCACTGCTTGCTATATGTATTTTTTATTTACTTTAATAATGCTCAACAGGTATTAAAACTTCCTGTTTCTATCCATTATCTAAGGCCAGTCTTCAATGATATTTTTCCAAGTTCAATTTTTTTCACAGAAAGCTTATCATTACTAAAGTTAGCAGTCAAAATGATTAATTAAAGTAAGATAACTTTGTACTCTTATCATGACCATATTTCCTACCTTCCATTTCTGTTCCTTATTTATTAAATTATATGTGTTTGTTTATAATTTCTTTTCTTGACATTAATTCATTCCCATAAATCAATTTTGTCAGAAGTTCTACGTGGAAATTTAATATCATACAAAGTGTGATATTTCTTGACATAAAGATGTATTTTTATGAAGTAGGGTTAGCATGAAACATAACACATTCACCAAAGCTGCTAGCACAAAACTAACCTTTCAAGTTTTGATGAATTAAAAAAATTGCTATGTAGGCTCAGCACTTGTAGCTCAAGGGCTAGGGCATGAGCCGTGTATACCAGAGCTGGTGAGTTCAGATCCAATCCAGACCTGCCAAACAACAACTACAACCAAAGAAAAAAAAAATGGCTGTGTGTAATGGTGGGCACCTATAGACCCAGCTCCTAGGGAGGCTGAGGCAAGAGAATCGATTGACCGCAAGTTTTGAGGTTGCTGTGAGCTATGACACCATGGCACTCTACCAAGGGCAACAGCTTAAGACTGTGCCTCAAAAAATAATAATAATAGGCTCGGCGCCTGGCTCAAGTGGCTAAGGCGCCAGCCACATACAACTAAGGTGGCGTGTTTGAATCCAGCCCAGGCCGGCCAAACAGCAATGATGGCTACAACCAAAAAATAGCCAGGCGTTGTGGCGGGCGCCTGTGGTCCCAGCTACTTGGGAGGTGGAGGCAGGAGACTTGCTTGAGTCCAGGAGTTGGAGGTTGCTGTGAGCTGTAATGCCACGGCACTCTACCTAGGGGAATAGCTTGAAGCTCTGTCTCAGAAAAAAAAAAATAATAAATTGCTGTATATCCCTTTCATGATTTCTCATCCTTTGTGCTTATAAACATCATAGGAAAATTAGTTTTGTTATATTTATATCAGTTAAACCCTGAAAAACTAAAGCCTCCATAAATACTATTTGTCATTGAAAACTTGCTTATTTAGGTACTATGCTAGATGCTGTGGGGGGGGAATACTTCCTATCCTCAAGGAGCTTAAATTCTGTTTGGGAAAGCAAACTATAACCTTGAAGTGTGATAAGTACTTTGCTATAGCCTTCTACCCCAATAAGAGTAGATTCCTAAATGTAACATTTTTACATTTTCTAAAAGTAAATGTGTATATTAATTAACTAATTTAGAAGGATAGAAAGAGATAGTCTTTATTACCCAGGATAGAGTATATTGTCCTAATTATAGCTCACTGCAGCCTTGAATTCTCAGGATTAAGGAATCCTTCTGCCTCAGTGTCCTGAGTAGCAGGGACTACAGGCATGTACCACCACTCCCCACATTTTTGTAGAGAACCAAGTCTCCCTGTGAGCTGGTCTCTAACTCCTTATTGTAAGCAGTCCCCTTCAACCTCTCAAAAGACATGAGCCAATGCCCCTGGCAGTTTTATAAATTTAGAATTGTAATCAGGGCTGAGCTGGTGGTTCATGCCTATAATTCTAGCTCTCTGGGAGGCTGAGATGGGTAGATCACCTAAGCTCAGGAGTTCGAGACCAGCCTGAGCAAGAGTGAGACCTTGTCTCTACTAAAAATAGAAAAATTGGCCAGGTATTATGACAGGGGCCTATAGGTCCCAGCAAGTTGGGAGGCTGAGGCAAGAGGATTGCCTGGACCCAAGAGTATAAGTTTTTTGTGAGCTACGTGGTGGCACTCTACCAAAGATAACTAAGAGAGTCTCTTTCTCAAAAATAAAAAAAAAGTTAAAAATGTGATCAGCAGATGGTCTTTTAATACAGTACTGGAATTACTACATGTTTTTATATAAAACAAAGTAAAGTGCAGAGATGAATAAATTTAACCTATAGCTCAAGAGAGTAGTCTATAATAGGAAGCTGTGGTTATACCATTCAGGAGAAGCTTCTAAAATTTTGATCAAGGAGCTTGCTTAGCTTGTTTATTTACTGAAGAAATTTATCTTTTATTTAATTTCTTACTGAATGGTTTTAAAGTCTGGGAGAATGAAGTAAGTTTAATATTAAGCAAAAATAATATTTGTAATTTTTCTTATTCTTAAATTGGTACTGTTCAGAAAATGTCTCCTTTAATTTTTAATACAAGCTGTCCATGGGTGTTTTTTTGTTTGGTTTTTTGAGGCAGAGTCTACCCTCACTCTACCCTATCACCCTGGGTAGAGTGCCATGGCATCATAGCTCACAGCAACCATAGACTCTTGGCCTCAAGCAATCCTCTTGCCTAAGCCTCCCAAATAGCTGGGACTATAGGTGCCCACCTCTATGCCTGGCTTCAGCTGGTCTCAAAGCCCTCCTGAGCTCATGAGATCCACCTACCTCAACCTCCCAGAGTGCTAGGATTATAGGCTTGAAACTAGATACCCACTATTCATGTGTTAACTGTGGATGTAAAAATTACAACAGACTTATACTGTTTAAATTAATAATTGTAGGGAGCCCAGATTCTACATCTCCTTCAAGCAGTCCTACTTTCTGGAACTACAGTCGTTCTGTGGGGGATTATGCGCAAACTCTGAAGAAGTTTCAGTATCAGCTTGCCTGTAGATCTCAGGCCCCATGTGCTAACAAAGATGAAGCCGATCTCAGTTCTAAACAAGCTGCAGAAGAGGTAAATGGAAAATAAATACAACTTAATATTTGTGGCTTATATATAGCTAGCTAGAAAATCTTCAACTTTGGGCACTTTTTTCTGTAATCGTCACTCTTACTGTATAGAAATGTGTCTGGCATATATTAAACACTGGAAAAACTTCTCTCTGTGTACTTTGACTTATACTGTATATTTTACTCTGTGATACATAATTGACATTAGTGCCCCACCTGAGATATCTTTCTTTATTCATTATCAAAAGGCTCTCAGGTATCTAACTGGACTTAACATATACAAGACTCTTGTTTATAAAATACATTTGGATTAGGCTGCACCTGTAGCTCAGTGGTAGGGTGCCGGCCACATATACCTTGGCTGGTGGGTTCAAACCCAGCCCAGGCCAGCTAAACAACAGTAACGCCAACAAAAAATAGCTGGGTGTTGTGGTGGGAGCCTGTAGTCCCAGCTACTTGGAGGCTGAGGCAAGAGAATCGCTTAAGCCCAAAAGTTTGAGGTTGCTGTAAGCTGCCACGGCACTCTACTGAAGGCAATATTGTGAGACTCTGTCTCAAAAAAAAAAAAATACATTTGGATTAGAACATTTGTCAGTCTATAGCTTTATTACTTTAGTACCAAACATAGGATTTTAAATGTTGTTCTTAAAAGCAAGAAAAACGGCTCAGCGCCTGTGGCTCAATCGGCTAAGGCACCAGCCACGTACACCTAAGGTGGCGGGCGCCTGTGGTCCCAGCTACTTGGGAGTCAGAGGCAGGAGACTCGCTTGAGCCCAGGAGTTGGAGGTTGCTATGAGCTGTGATGCCATGGCACTCTACCCAGTGAGGCTCCGTCTCAAAAAAAAAAAAAAAAAAGATTTAGAAGAATCTGAAGCATGCCATCCAGGAAATATGGGTTACATAAGTGATGGTTATTTTTCTACTGGTAAAATGCAGTGTACTGCCCTGGAAAAGAGTGCTATATTATTACTATGCTACAAAAATGGTAGCATTACATTTTTTTTGCATTAGCAGATTAGTGTTATATGTGATTTGGGCTGTAAAAAATTATAGATTTGGGGCAGTGCCTATAGCTCAGTGGGTAGGGTGCCAGTCACATATACCCAGGCTGGCAGGTTTAAACCCAGCCTGGGCGAGCTAAACAACAATGACAACTGCAACAAAAAAACAGCCGGGCATTGTGGCAGTGACCTGTAGTCCCAGTTAGTCGGGGGGCTGAGGCAACAGAATTGCTTAAGCCCAAGAGTTCAAGGTTGCTGTGAACTGTAGTAGTCTACTGAGGGTGACATAATGAAACTCTGTCTCAAAAAAAAAAAAAAAAAAGGCTCAGCGCTTGTGGCTGGAGTGGCTAAGGCACCAGCCACATACACCTGAGCTGACAGGTTCAAATCCGGCCCTGGCCCTCGAAAACAACAATGATGGCTGCAACCAAAAAATAGCCAGGCATCGTGGCAGGTGCCAGTAGTCCCAGCTACTTGGGAGGCAGAGGCAAGAGAATCGCTTGAGCCCAGGAATTGGGGGTTGCTGTGAACTGTGATGCCACAGCACTCTACCCAGGTCAACCTTGAGACTCTGTCTCAAAAAAAAAAAAAAAAAAAGAAAGGAAAAAATACAGATTTTGAAAATACAATAGAGAAGACTTTGAGGAAAGTTGCCTAATGTTTCCGAGTAAGTGTTGGTTAAAAAAAAAAAAATTCTGTGCAACACACATGCATACAAATGTAACTATTCTCCCATCATTAATGTGTGTTCTATATTGGGAGTTAGGTGAGGTGGCACATGACTATATCCCAGAATTTTGGGAGGCCAAGGCAGGAAGATTGCTGGAGCCCAGGAGTTCTAGCCTGCCTAGCTAGAACAAGACTCCATCTGTACAAAAAAATTTTTTAAAAAATTTATATGGTGTGTTGGTGCCATGCCTGTACTCCCAGTTACTCAGGAGGCTGAGGTGGGAGGATCACTTGAACCCAGGAGTTTAAGGCTGTAGTGAGCTATGATTGTACTACTGCATACCAGCAGGCCAACCAGAGCATGACCCTGTCTCTAAAGGAAAACAAGATGTGTTCTGTGTTGGGTTTATTAGATAAGTAAATGTAGAACGTCAAAGCCTTTATCTCTTGGCAAGGTAGTTGGAACAGTTGTGGTATCCCTTATAGCTAAGGTTATGGCATGTTCATTTTTAGGTAAGAAGAGAATTGGGGAAAAGAAGTAGGTGTGGGAGATAGCAAAAAGCAGTGTAGGGGCAGTGCCTGTGGCTCAAGGAGTAGGGTGCCAGTTCCAAATACCAGAGGTGGTGAGTTCAAACCCAGCCCCGGCCAAAAACTGCAACCAAAAAAAAAAAAGAATAAATGAAGATCAAATAAAATCTCTTGGCTCGGTGCCTGTAACTCAAGCAGCTAAGGTGCCAGTCACATACACCAGAGCTGGAGAGTTGGAATCCAGCCCGGGCCCGCCAAACAATGATAATGACAACCAAAAAATAGCTGGGCATTATAGCGGGCACCTGTAGTCCCAGCTACTTGGGAGGCTGAGGCAAGAGGATCCCTTAAGCCCAAGAGTTTGAGGTTGCTGTGAGCTGTGGCACCACAGCACTCTACCCAGGGTGACAGCTTGAGGCTCTGTCTTAAAAAAAAACCACATCCATTCTCTACCTAAAAATTTTACCTTGCTGGGCACAGTGGTGCATATCTGTAGTCCCAGTTACTTGGGATGATGAGGTGGGAGTTGAGCCCAGAAGTTCAAGTCCTAGGCAACATAAGACCTTCATCCTTTTAAAAAAAAAAAAAAAAGAAAGGCCACTCCTGTTAGCTCAGTAGGTAGGGCGCCGGCCCCATATACTGAGGGTGGCTGGTTCAAACCCGGCCCTGGCCAAATTGCAACTAAAAAATAGCCAGGCATTGTGGCGGGCGCCTGTAATCCCAGCTACTCGGGAGGCTGAGACAGGAGAATTGCCTAAGCCTAGGAGTTGGAGGTTGCTGTGAACTGTGTGATGTCACAGCACTCTACCGAGGGCCATAAAGTGAAACTCTTGTTTCTACAAAAAAAAAAAAAAAAAGAAAATTGGGTGGCGCCTGTGGCTCAATAGGTAGGGCGCTGGCTCCATATACCAAGGGTGTTGGGTTCAAACCCAGCCCTGGCCAAACTGCAACAAAAAAATAGCCAGGTTGTCAGCGGGCACCTGTAGTTCCATTTACTCTGGAGGCTGAGGCAAGAGAATCGCCTAAGCCCAGGAGTTGGAAGTTGCTGTGAGCTATGTGACAGACAGCACAGAACTCCACTGAGGGCAATAAAGTGACTCTGTCTCTACAAAAAAAAATTATCTTCATCCCTTTATTTACTTAAATGTTAATTATTCCAGGTAAATATTGAGTAGCCATTCTCTTTCAAGGATTAATCTAAGTCTATTGCATTGTTATAGATTTAATCAGTATTGAAATATACTTTGTATAAAATGGATTTATTTTTGAAAACAAACATGTACTCATTTGTATCCATTTGTTATGTTTATGTAGATTACCTCTGTGAGGATATATAAGAAACTGATAAAACTGATTGCTCTAAGAAAAAGGGAGACTGGCAAATGGGGTTTGGAAGGATATATACCTTATTCTACATCTCCTTTTAAAGACCTTCTATCTTCTCCACAGTGATAATCCTGAGAGAAGATGGGGAAGGGCTGCAAGGTTGTGGTTTGTGGATTATTGTCTGTTGGGAAAACTGCAATTTTGGAGCAGCTCCTTTATGGGAATTATACTATTGGTAAGATTTTTTTTCTTTCTGGTTTAACTCTAGGTTCTATGAACTATTAGGTTTCTTTTGTTGGTCATAATATACTAAAGGTGATTGATGGTATACAAAAGTGAGGTGTAAAAAGAACCAAAAGAGTTACAGAAATCAAGAGATTAAGAGGGGAAAATAAGGGCAGCGCCTGTGGTTCAGTGGGTAGGTCGCTGGCTACATATACCAAGGGTAGTGGGTTCAAACCTAGCCCTGGCCAAACTGCAACAACAAAAAAAATAGCTGGGCGTTGTAGCAGGCGCCTGTAGTCCCAGCTACTTGGGAGGCTAAGGCAAGAGATCGCCTAAGCCCAAGAACTGGAGGTTGCTGTGACCTGTGACGGCACAGAACTCTACAGAGGGTTGTACAGTGAGATGCTGTCTCTACAAAAAAAAAAGAAAAAAAATATATTGAGTACAGAAAAAAAATCTTGATGTTATTGAAATTTAAGAATGCTTGCTATAAGTTACAACAGGTAAGAAAAGCTGGGCAAGGTGGCTCACACCTGTAATCTTAGAACTTTGGGAAGCCAAGGAGGGTGGATTGCTTCAGCGGGTAAGAAACAGACATGGATATGTATTTCTTTGTATAACATATATGTGGTTTCCTTTGTATTTACATAATCAATGGTGGTCTAGGAGTCACAGAATCACTGACTTAAGAATTCACTAAGGCTCGGCACCTATGGCTCAAGTGGCTAAGGCGCCAGCCACATACACCTAAGGTGGCAGGTTCGAATCCAGCCTGGGCCCACCAAAACAACAACGATGGCTGCAACCAAAAAATAGCCAGGCGTTGTGGCAGACGCCTGTGTTCCCAGCTACTTGGGAGGCTGAGGCAGGAGGCTCGCTTGAGCCTAGGAGTTGGAGGTTGCTGTGAGCTGTGATGCCACGGCACTCTACCCAGGGGGACAGCTTGAGGCTCTGTCTCAAAAAAAGAAAAAAGAATTCACTGAGCCCAGGAGGTGGAGACCATAGTGACACTGTCTCAAATAAAAAGAACTTTATTTATGATAACTGATTTTCATTTTCAATAAATAGGCTCAGCGCCTGTGGCTCAATCGGCTAAGGCGCCAGCCACGTACACCTAAGGTGGCAGGTTCAAATCCCCAACCCGGGCCCGCCAAACAACAATGATGGCTGCAACCAAAAAATGGCCGGGCGTTGTGGCGGGTGCCTGTGGTCCCAGCTACTTGGGAGGCAGAGGCAGGAGACTTGCTTGAGCCTAGGAGTTGGAGGTTGCTGTGAGCTGTGATGCCATGGCATTCTACCCAGGGGGATAGCTTGAGGCTCCGTCTCAAAAAAAAAAAAAAAGTTCGTAAATAGAAATGTGATTATTATATGTGATAAATAGGTAACCTAGAAAGCTGCCTTCTAAAAGACAAGAGGAAAATGCTAAACAGTTGACATTGGCTTATCCAAAAAGTAATTTCTTTTTAATCCCAGGAATGGTAGACTGTGAAACAATGGAAGATGTCTATATGGCTTCAGTGGAAACAGATCGAGGAGTAAAGGAACAGTTACATCTTTATGACACCAGAGGCCTACAGGAAGGTGTGGAGCTGCCAAAGCATTATTTTTCATTTGCTGATGGCTTTGTTCTTGTGTACAGTGTGAATAACCTTGAATCCTTTCAAAGAGTGGAGCTTCTGAAGAAAGAAATTGATAAATTCAAAGATAAAAAAGAGGTTAGTGAGTATATTGAAAATGTCAAATGTAAATTATACCATTAAAATTATAGCATGAACTTTTGGGCAGTTTAAATATTGTAAAATCATTAAATTGTATTCTCAATACCTATAAAACTGTCATAATTTTTTTTTCCTAACCTAGGAAATATAGGACTCCATTTGACTTTTCTGCCTATTGCTTACTTGAATTCACTGATTCCACATCTTAAGTATTATTATTGACATAGTTCATTGCATGTTGTTTGGGATCACTGTTTCCTTGGGCTTTTCATTCTTTCCTTGGCTAAATAAACAGGATTATTGTCTTTAGCCTTACAAAGCGAGAGAGAAGGAAACTTAGTAACTATTGGATTTAACCATTTACCCCAAAAATAAGACCAGCATGCCTTACTCTGGTAAAGACTTAGATGACCTGGGTTATGCTTATCTTTTTTGTCTTTATCATTCTGCACCTCTCTCAATAACTTTTTTTTTTGAGACAGAGTCTCACTATGTCACCCTTGGTAGAGTGCCATGGTATTATATCTCACAGCAACCTCAAACTCTTGGGCTTAGGTGATTCTCTTGCCTCAGCCTCCCAACTAGCTGGGAGTACAAGTGCCTGACAACACCCTATTTTTTTTTTTTTTTGGTTGTCATTGTTTTTAGCAGGCCTGGGCTGGGTTTGAACCTGCCAGCCACCTAACTACTGAGCTACGAGTGCCGAGTCAGCAAAGTGACTACTTTCTGTTTTTCAACTGTGACAATTTTATTTTTCTGTTAAGGTATTGTCAATTGCTTATTCCCCAGCCTGGAACTTGTTTATCTCAAATCTTTCTCCAGATCTTCACTTGGCTGGCTCCTCATCATTTCATCATCTAGAGACCCATATAATATACTAGTTAACAGCACGGGCTACATGTTTTAACCTACATATTTGTGTGTGTGTGTATAGACAGAGTTGTTTTTAAACTTTCTACTTTGAGAAAACTGTGGGTTCACAATGTTTTAAGACTACTACAAAGAGATCCTTTACCCAGTTTCCTTCAGTGCTGCCATCTTTAAAACTATGAAATCATAACCAGGATATTTACATTGATTTAGTCAAGATGCAGAACATTTCCGTTACCGCAAGAATCTCTCCTTTTGGCGCGGCGCCTGTGGCTCAATCGGCTAAGGCGCCAGCCACGTACACCTAAAGGTGGTGGGTTCGAATCCCCAACCCGGGCCCGCCAAACAACAATGATGGCTGCAACCCAAAAAAAAATGGCCGGGCGTTGTGGTGGGCGCCTGTCCCAGCTACTTGGGAGGCAGAGACAGGAGACTCACTTGAGCCCAGGAGTTGGAGGTTGCTATTAGCTGTGATGCCATGGCGCTCTACCCAGGGGGATATCTTGAGGCTCCGTCTCAAAAAAAAAAAAAAAGAATCTCTCCTTTTACAACCACCCCCACTTCCCTTCCATCCCAGCCCCCTCCTTAACTAACTTTGCTAACCACTGATCTGTTCTCCACTTCTGTGACTGTATCATTTCAAGAGTGTTATATAAATGGAATTATGTATGTATAATCTTTTGGAATTGGCTTTAAAACTCAGCATAATTGGCTCAGTGCCTGTAGCTCAGCAGCTAGGGCTCCAGCCACAAACCCAGAGCTGGCGGGTTTGAACCCAACCTGGGCCTGCCAAACAACAAATGACGACTACAACCAAAAAATTGCCAAGCATTGTAGCGGGCATCTGTAGTCCCACCTACTTAGGAGGCTGAGGCAAGAGAATTGCTTAAGCCCAAGATTTTGAGGTTGCTGTGAGCTGTGACACCACGGCATTCTACCAAGGGTGACATAGTGAGACTCTTGTCTCCAAAAAAAAACAAAAACAAAAACTCAGAATAATTCTCTGGAGATTCAGCCAAATTGTTGCATGTATCAATAGTTTATTCCTGGCTGGCCACAGTGGCTCATGCCTATAATCCTAGAACTTTGGGAGGCCAAGGTGGGTGGATTGCTTGAGCTCAGGAGTTTGAGACTAGCCTAAGCAAGAGCAAGACCTTGTCTCTACTAAAAAAAATTGGTATTTTAGGTGGGGTGCTCTAAAAATAGCCAAGGCTGAGGCAAGGGAATCTCTTAAGCCCAGCAGTTTGAGGTTGCTGTGAGCTTTGATGCCACAACACTCTACCAAGGGTGACAAAGTGAGACTGTCTCAAAAGAGAAAAAAAAGTTATTTTTTATTATTTTGAATATTTTGTGAATATACACAATATTCACGAGTTTCCTTAAAAAGATATAAAAAGAAAAGTAGTGACAGCTCCTCTCCTCCCTGTTTCCCATCTTGCCCTCGTAAACACATAAATGCTGTAATTATTTTCTTGGGTATCCTCTAGATTCCCCTCCCTGCCCCTCAAAAATTCAAAGAATAGTTGAACACCCATATACTTGATACTTAAATCTTGACTTTTCTTGTCTCAGTTTCCTTTATCTATAAAATAAGAATAATACCTTCTTCATGTTATATTGTAGGGATTTAAGACACATATTAACTCAGCAAATGCTTTTATTATTATTATTATTTTTGAGACAGAGTCTCAAGCTATTGCCCTGAGTCGAGTGCAGTGGCCTCATAGCTCACAGCAACCTCAAACTCCTGGGTTCAAGCAGTCCTCTTGCCTCAGCCTCCTGATTACAGGTGCCGACCACAAAACCCAACTATTTTTTTTTTTTAAGAGACAGAGTCACTTCATCACCCTCAGTAGAGTGCCATGGTGTCACTCACAGCTACCTCCAACTCCTGGGCTTAGGTGATTCTCTTGCCTCACCCTCCCGAGTAGCTAGGACTATAGGCGCCCGCCACAATGTCTGGCTATATTTTTCTTGTAGTTTGGCTGGAGCTGGGTTTGAACCTGCCACCTTTGGTATATGGGTTCAGTGCCCTACCAGATGAGCCACAGACACCACCCCAAAGCCCAGCTATTTTTTAGCGATGGGATCTCACTCTTGCTTAGGCTGGTCTCAAAACTCCTAAGCTCAAGCAATCCACTAGCCTCAGTCTCCCAGAGTGCTAGGATTACAGGCATGAGCCACTGTTCCTGGCCTCAGCAAATGCTGTGTACAGGCATTTTTGTAGGGGCAAAAAATGTAATAGAAAACAAGGATCTCTTTACCTATTTTGGGAGAAGAAAGGGGAGAGGTAATGAACAAATACACATTATGAAGAATGAGGCTATGGGGCAGTGCCTGTAGCTCAAAGGAGGAGGGCACTGGCCCGATATGCCAGAGGTGGCGGGTTCAAACCCAGCCCTGACCAAAAAACTGCAAAAAAAAAAATGAGGCTATGTAGAAAAGTAAAGCAGAATGGAATGAGGGCATTATTTTCTGTGGGGTGATCTGATAAGGCATTCCTGATAAGGTGATTTTTTTTTTCTGAGATAGTCTTAAGCTGTCACTCTGGGTAGAGTGCTGTGACGTCATAGCTCATAGAAACCTCCAATTCCATCTCTTTGAGTTTTGCTATAAAAGGAGAACAGAGAGGAGCTGGAAAAGAATGTGGTGAAGTTTTATTTAGATGTGATAACTGTTGGGAGTAGTATCCTATCCCTATGAAAGAGGATGGGTTCTATAGCAGAGGGAAATGGCTTGGAATTCAGTAGGTTGTTGAATGTAGAAGCAGCATGTAAAGTTCTATTCTAATTGCTTGAGACTTGTTTGTTGTTTTTGAAGACAAATTTGCACTCTGTTGTCCAGGCTAGAGTGCTGTGGCATGAACCTGGCTCACAGCAATTTCAAACTCCTAGGTTAATGGTCCTCCTGTCTTACCGTCCAGAGTAGCTGGGACTAGAGGCGCCATGGCTAGTTTTTCTATCTTTCTTTGCTCAGGCTGGTCTCAAACTCCTGAGCTCAAGAGATCCATCCATTTCCGCCTCCTGTAGAGTGCTAATAAGATTACATGAGGCACCATACCTGGCCATAATTGCTTGTTTTCATACTGAAATAGTGTGGTCATCGGGAAAGGAAGAAGAGATGTCGGAGCTTGTAGAAAAGAGCCGAAATACTGGCTGAAATACTGGCTCGGTGCCTGTGGCTCAAGCAGCTAAGGCAACAGCCACGTACACCTGAGCTGGAGGGTTCGAATTATGGCCTAGGCCTGCCAAACAACAATGACGGCTGCAACCAAAAAATGGCCAGGTGTTGTGGCGGGTGCCTGTGGTCCCAGTTACTTGGGAGGCAGAAGCAGGAGAATCACTTAAGCCCAGGAGTTGGAGGTTGCTGTGAGCTGTGATGCCACTGCACTCTACCCAGGGTGACAGCTTGAGGCTCTGTCTCAAAAAAAGGAAAGAGCCAAAATATTACATGGAGAAAATGTATTTGCTGGAGACCACCAGCTCATTTGAAGTCAGTGGTATGAATTGGGACCAGCCAGTAGGGGTGTGTATAGGCACACACTGTGACTGAGAGTTAAATTTAACAAAGGAGGTGTTTGCCAGGTAAATATGGTGGGATAATGAGGGCACAGGAATGAAAAATAAGGTGCATCAAGAGAAACTGAGGACATGAGTGAGGTAGAAGGATAGTGGTAAAGGCAGTAGGGGCAATGCGGCCTATGACCTTGAGGCAGTTAGAATTGTGACCAGGAAGGTAGAAGTGAGAGTGGGACGCTTGGAATTGAAGTCAGAGAGGGGAGCAGTTATAATGCATGTCAGATCTAGGATACAACCATGGGAGAGAATGGCTGAGGAAAAGATAAGATCATTGGAGAAGTCAAGAAATGAGAGCAGAGGCCAGGTGCAGTGGCTCATGCCTGTAATCCAAGCACTCTAGGAGGCTGGGGCAGGGGGGTTCCCTGAACTCACCAGTTCGAGACCAGCCTGAGCTAGAGTGACACCCCCCCACCTCTAAAAATAGCTGGGCATTGGGGTGTTGCGGGGGGCACCTGTAATCCCAGCTACTTGGGGTCTGAGGCAAGAGAATTGCTTGAGGGTGGCGCCTATGGCTCAGTGAGTAGGACACTGGCCCCGTATACCAAGGGTGGTGGGTTTGAACCTGGCCCCAGCCAAACTGCAACAAAAAATAGCTGGGTGTTGTGGCGGGTGCCTGTGGTTCCAGCTACTTGGGGGGCTGAGGCGAATTGCCTAAGCCCAGGAGCTGGAGGTTGCTGTGAGCTGGGTGAGGCCATGGCACTCTACCAAGGACGACAAAGTGAGACACTCTCTCTACCAAAAAAACCCCAAAAAACCAAAAAAAACAACTACTTGAGCCCAGGAGTCTAAGGTTGCTGCAAGCTGTGACACCATAGCACTCTAGGCAACAAAATGAGACTGTCTCTACAACAACAACAAAGTGGTCAAGTCACTGGAATGTTCATCTATTTATCTGGGGTGTCCAACCTGCCACCTGCAAGCTGAATGCTGGTCTTATGAGGCCTTTTTCACTTATCTGTAGTGTCAGATATGATGAAAAGTATGCATAGACTTTTCTTTCTTGCTAATCATCTCTTGTTAGTGTCTATATATTTTTTTTTTTTGAAACGGAGCCTCAAGCTATCCCCCTGGGTAGAGTGCCATGGCATCACAGCTCATAGCAACCTCCAACTCCTGGGCTCAAGCGAGTCTCCTGCCTCTGCCTCCCAAGTAGCTGGGACCACAGGCACCCG
>CAUYQV010098081.1:0-17677 GCA_963574575.1 Galagoides demidoff | reverse complement strand
TCCCAGCTACTTGGGAGGTGGAGGCAGGAGACTCGCTTGAGCCCAGGAGTTGGAGGTTGCTATGAGCTGTGATGCCATGGCACTCTACCCAGGGGGATAGCTTGAGGCTCTGTCTCAAAAAAAAAAAAAAAAAAAAAGAGCTAATCAGAAATCAGGCGTTTAGAAAGACTTGCTTCATCACTGACTTCCTCATGATTGTCCCTCCCTTTTGTGTGTGTGTGTGTGTGTGTGTGTTTTGACATAACAACTAAACAGCATTCCTCCCTGAGAAGAGACCACTGAACATGGAGTAGTTCTGGCCAGTCAATGGAGGCTGAACATGGAAGGCCTTCATAGCCTCTGCTTCATCTTTTGATATTGGAGAACCAAAAGCTCAACCCTTGGGTCATGCTAACACCATCATAAAGAGACATGAAACTCAGTTGTGCATGAGCATGTTTCTCCTTTTATAAATATTCATGATTCCTCCTATGGCTTATTAAACATGTACACTCAGCCACCCTGCACAGCATAAATTCCTATTCCCTTTACCTATGCCTCAAAGTGCCTGTTTTTGGCTTCTGGCCAGAGGCTATACTTTACCGCCCTGTGGGCTATAACCCTTTATGATAAATGAAACTCTCCTTTCCAAATTTGTGAACCTCATCATTCTTCAGTTGCTAGTGGCTTAAGCAGAAATTTATTTTCTCACAGTTCTGGAGGTTAGATGTCTAAGACCAAGGTGCTGTGGATTCAGTTCCTAGGGAAGGCTCTCTTCTTGGCTTGGAGATGGTTGTCTTATCACTTGGCCTCTCCCCTGTGGCATATGATGGGGGAGAGAGTAAACTTTAGTGTCTCTTCCTCCATGTTTCATAAGGATTTTGGTTCTATCCTATTAGGGGCTCACCATTATGACCTTGTTTAACCTTAATTACCTTTAAAAAGTTTGTGCCTCCAAACACAGTTACATTAGGTGTTGAGACTTCTAATGAGAACCGTTAGGGAAACATAATTCATCACCTAATACCTCTGTTGTGTTAGGTGGATGGATGAGAGCTCTACACTCCCACTGGCCCATGATATAAGGGACTGGAGCATGATATAAAGATGGGGGCTTCTAATATGCTGTCTCTTGCTCCCTAGCCATCTCCCAGGAGGCCCAAGGGCTGAGGCTGTGCTTCTTCCAGCCACACCTGCTAAACAGAACAGTAAGCAGACATGGCCCCCAGCCAACACCAGCCTTGGCTGGGCAAGTAAGTCAGGCCATGCTGTGTTGCAGATTTGTCTGTCTGCATCTCTGGGAAGGAGCAGCATGCCTCCACTTTGGGCCAAGCCATGCTCCCCAGTCAAACTTCCTGATGAAGCCCAGTTCTCTGAGTGTGAGATAATTGACTCTGTATCCTACACTACCCCCTGTCTCCCCAATCCTAGCCTCGTCCATCCCTTTGTCCTGCTCCTTTTGTTTTTTTCTCTGATATTTTCATCTTCCCACACTTTTCTAGTTCATTCCTAATCAATCTTTAACGCACTTTGAAATGGCGTTCGGAAAAAATAGAAACATTCCTGGAAAGGTCTGTATGTTGTTCTATTGAGGAAGGTGAGGGTATTTAACTGAGGCACAAAAGCCTTCTGGGTGCAGTGAGGGAGAGTCTATTCACTTGTAGCAGAGGCATTACAAACAGGCTCTGGGATTTTAGCCTGTGGAAGCTGTGGAGGGAAATGGTGATGATGATGGTGAATATCTATAGAAGCCTTCAGCATATCAGTCAGAATGCTAAATGCTTCCTGTGCATTTTCTGCTCCAACATTCCCCATGATACAGCTAACATCATTCTTCCCATTTTTACAGATGAGGAAACTGAGGCCCAGTTAGGTGAAGTGACGAGGAGTCCACCTTAGATCTGCCTCATTTCAAGGCCCATGTGCATATTGCTAGGCTTAAAAAAAGAACATTCTAACAATCAGAGCTGGCCAGCAATGTGATGGCAATGATTGCCATGTGGTCTCTTTTCTGCTCGGAGCCCGATCCAGCAGAGGCTGGGTGACCATCTGTTAGGACTGCCGCAGAAGGGAGATCGATTTAGACAACTTCTGAGTCTCTTTCCAACTGTATGATCTTATGAAAACTTGACGGGCAGCCCTGGGGGAAAGAAATTAGATGTGTTCTTTGTAGCTCTGTTCAATAGAGTAGCATTTCTCAGCCTTTTCCATCTAGAAATCCCCAAAGTCAGAGGCAAGTGAATAGATGCTCCTGGGAGGTCTGGAGTAGAGCTGCCCAAAGCAGAATTTTGTGCCAAATCTGAAAAAGAAATCATTTAAATTTTATATTATCCACTAAAATATGCTTGTTTGTTTTAATGAAAAATATTTAAAATCAGAAAGTATTTTGAAAAGCTCAGGCTTTCAGTGTAAAGCTTTTAAATTCCTTCTCCCTAGTAAATCTTCATTTTAATTTGGTTCTTCAGGAAGACACGCCATCTTTATTTTATGGATTTATAGATCCCCAGCACATCACCCAGTGTCCTTGGTGCTACATTTATCCCAGTGTGTCAAGTAAAGCAACAGCGTTAGGACCAATGGGGAGAGAGGCAGATCAGATTTTATCCCAATGCAGGAGGGATGGTTCTAAGAGCTGCTGCTGTTCAACAGTGGAACGAGTCCTCTGTAAAAGTAGTAAATAGTATTACTGGAAAATCTTGGGTCCGAGGAGAGCTTTTATGTGTCATTGAGCTCTTAGAGTGACCCGTATTGTCATTGATCCCATTTCCCAGGTAAGGAAGTTGAGGCCCAGGGAAAGTAAGCAAGTGCACAAAAGTTTCACAGCTGCTAAGAGCAGAGCTGGGTTTTGAGCCCAGACTGTTGGAGTCAGGACCAGATTCCCTCTCTTGGAGCCCTCCCTGCCCTCTCTGCTTCCCCCACCACGTGACGCCATCTCCTTGGTTCCCAGCTCTGACCTAGAAGGGACCTTGCACAGGGGCAGATGGTGTGTGGTCAGGACCCCAGGTTCACTCTCTGCTTCTGACCATGAACCACATGGGGTCATCTACAGTCCCTGTTGCTTCACGTGCAGATCCATCATTTCTGGGTCTGTCACGGAGGCCACACTTTCTTATGTGTTTTGCTAAAACTCAGGGAAATTGTGCCACATCATGAAGGAGCCCCACCCTGCTCCCAGTAGACGGAACTGCGGTGAAAACAAAACAGAGCCTGTAGACGGAACTGCGGTGAAAACAAAACAGAGCCTGGCAAACAACAATGAAAGACAAGAACCCCCATGAGAAGCAAAATCCCTACCGGGAAGTGCCTCTCTGTCCTCTGGATTTACTGTCCTGGCAGGTGTCCTGGGCACGAGGCTGCCTGTCCTTCCTGGGATCAGGGGGTGTCTATTAAGATGTGTTCCTTATGGCCCAGCACCAACATTTCAATAGGTTTTATTGCTCTCTTGTCACTCGCTTTGGATTTGCAGCTTCACAAAATATGGTGTCCAGATGGCTGTTCAGTTCCCAGTTAAAAAAGCCACATGATGTGAGGTGTTGATGTGGGCAATGGGTTCAGCTACGAGTCATCTCTGGGTTCCTGCTACTACAGAGAGATGGGGAGGCATCTTCAGGGTCTCCTGAAGAATCTCTGTACTCATAGTCCCCACCCCAGAATAGCGGGGCCAGAAGGGGTTCCCTGGTACGTGTTCTCAAGGAACCACCGAGAGCTTTATCTTATGGTTCAGGATGGGTGAAGGAAGTGCCAAGGAATCCCTTCTAGAGTGGTTTAAAATCACAAGAGGATCTCACAGAGACAGTGGAGCACTCAAAGAGCCACACTTTTTATCTCCATTTCATCCTCAGAGTCAAAGGTCCTCAGGCCTGGCGTTGTCTAGGAGAAGAGAAAACATGCCTGAGTGTCCCCAGCGTCTCACACTCTTTGCAGTTTGTAAGTGACAAGAGAAGGCAGTCTCCTGCCTTGTGGTATACTGGGACATTCCTCCAAGTGGCCCAGCATGAGTGGAACCAGCTCAGAAGAAATAGTCTGTCTCCCTACTCCCTCCATGAGCATGCTTGGGTGCTCACCGGGTGGAGATATCCAGATAAGTGAGTTCCTTCCTGCAAGTAGCTTATAAAATGATTAAGTGTGTTCCACACACACAACTGGACCCTACGAGGGGACAGGTGCACTATCAGAGGTGGCTTCAAAGAGCAAGGGAAGGAGGGACAGAGTAGGATGACAAGAGAAGGAGGCACTCCAGGGAACGAGCTCAAAGAAAGGACAGAGAGACACCAAAGAGCTGCCACCTCGGAAGGTTCAGTGTGGCTGGGGCAGAGATAAAGTGGTAAGTGAGGAGAATATTTGGAGTTGGCAAAACAGATTGGGGCAGGTTCTGAAGGGATTTGTCAACCGGACTCAAAGAGGTGGGAATAGAGGCAGTGAAGAGGCAGGAGGCTGAAGGCAGATGGAGCGGATTGAGGGGCCCAGCAAGGTTAAACTGGGAGGAGATGAAAATGAGAAATATATAAAGGGAATATTAATAGCAGCAAACAGTAAGTATTTTCTTTATGTCAAGTAATTAATGTGCCAGGTGCTGCATTCACATTTAATACTTGTATTGTGTTTCCCCCCAAATAAGACACTGTCTTGTATTTCTTTTTCTCAAGAAGACACACTAGGGCTTATTTTCAGGTGATGTCTTCTTCTCCGGGCTGAAATACATGCAGCATATCTGCATAGCCACGCCCACCACTAGGTCTTATTATCAGGGTAGGGCTTATATTTAACAAATGCATAGAAATCTTGCTAGGGCTTAATTTTTGGGTAGGTCTTATTTTTGGGGAAACATGGTAGTTACCCCAAGATGGGCACTTTAATTGTCTTTTATTTTATAGAGAAAGATACCAAGGCTCATGGAGGTAAAATAAATAAAATGAACTGGTCAGTGTCACACAGATAGTAAGAAGAGTGCTAAAGTTCAAACCTTGGTTGTCTTACCCAAGGGACAAATAACTCAAGCCAGGAAATGTAAAAAGAAGAAAAGAAAGTCAGTTTACTCGTCTTGCGTTAGAATCTCTGACCAGTTAATTACACATCCCATTTAAAAATATTTTTTATTTGTCCTAGATGAATTGTCTTTCCAAAACCAATGGTAGAAATTTTTGTCTTTGCTTATACCTTTTATTATTTCCCCTCTGTCTGCAATCATTATTATGCTTACACAATTCATTGTGAAAATCTTTTTAGGATACAATTGTATGAAAGCATAATGCAAAACAAAAACCAGTGTATACGATTTATGCACAGGGCAAAAAGTATCTATTTGTAGTTTTCTCTGCACAGTTCATGTGTCAGACCCGAGGCTTTGTAGAGGGTATTCACTGAGGATATTCAGAGTGTCTGATTCATTTTTCCACATTTTCTGAGCAGGATGAGAAGGCTTTTAGAACTCGTGCCCATCCACTGATATTTCAGTATCAAATGAGATGCAAAGTATTTGAACAGGATGCTTTATCCCTGTATCCCGGTGAGCCTGAGTTGTGTATTTGTGTGATTTATAGAGTCAGCTATGGTGAGGCCTTTTAGTGTATGAGCGGGGTGGGGAGAGAAGGCTTTGGTAGGCATGCCCGTGGACAGTGATTGTGTCCTGTCATGGGTGAGGGGCCCTGAGAACAGCCCATCCCTGCTGCTTCCTGAGGATCTGAACATTCGTTCTCAGGCCCTTACAGCACATGCCAGTGAAGACACATTTTCTGGGGCAAAAGGCCACTCTTGGCCCACACTGTGTGGCTCCTCTGTCCTCCTAGCCATCGGGACTTCTGCTGGTGAGAGGAGCAGACAGTGCTGGGGAGGGAAGGAAACACTCAGCGTGATGTTTCTGTGTCTCCTTAGGAGCTGTCAGAGAGGAGTTTTGTAGATTGGGCATTTTATATACACAGTATTCTTCAGATGGTCTGCTGCAGAATTACTGTTGCCCTGAGGCAGGCTGGTTCCTGAGGGCGCTTGGCCTCATGTTGAGACCATCAGGACAGACAAGCTGTGGAGGAACCACAAAAACCACCACCCCCCTCCAAGATCGGAGACATGAAGCTGCGCTGGGCTGCCCATGAGGAGATGAATTCCAGGGAGGAGGACTCAGCTGCAGCACCCAAGTCACCGGCTAGTAGGGTGGTGGGTACAAAAGCCGAATGGAGTGGGTGAGAGAGTTTGGGAGAAATCGTAGAGATGGCAACGACAGACCACACTTCCAGGGAGTTTTATTGCAAAAAGGGGTGAGGAGAACAAATAAGTGAGCAGTAGGTGGTGGCTGGCAAAGTCGCTGGGAGTTTTTTTGGTTTTGTTTCTAAGATGGGAGAAGCAGCAGCAGTTGGGATGTGTGATTGAGGGACGTGTATCCTCTCGGCTCTCTTGGAAGCATAGCACTGAGCAGATAAAAACAAGTGCAGAGTAGAAACCTACGATACAACATAATTCACTTAAAAATTTTAAAAACTTCTATTAATTCTTTATGTGTGCATATGTAATAGATACTCTGTAGGAGTCTTCATGGGCCTGTTGCCATTAGCCTCAGGCCAAAGGTGACCTGCTGGGCGTAGGCAGTGAATGGCGTCAGGGAGGACACTCGGCCAGTATCTCAGTGTTTTATGTTTTACAAAAAACATCTAACAATACTATTATTACTGTTAAAGCCGGATGGTAGATAAATGGTGTATTTTATTATCATCTACACCTCCCTCTTTACATTGAAATGCTTAAAATGTAAAACAAGGAACATAAAATTGTCATTGTTGTTATCAACAATAATTAATTCTCTAGCACTTGGGAGATTTTCAATATAGACCTATCAGAATACGAGGGGTCTCAAGGGCTTTTTTCCTCCAGCCTCTTGTTGCTGTGAGAACAAAATGGATTCATCGCGTGTTGAGTGAAAGGATGTATCGGTTAATGTGCTGCTTCCTGCCACCTCCCTTTTCACCACGGGGGAGTATCCTGGCACGTGGGGTGATTGTGAGGGGGTGAGGGGGCGATTTTGCGATGATGGTTTGTGACAGAGCATACCTGTTCTTTGTATTTAGAGCAGTATTGACACATTTGCTCAAATGCTTTTGCGGAGGAGTTAAGGTTATTGGCCAAGTCTGGGTGGAGCCATCTGACTCTACCACTAGAAAATGTGAAGTTGATCAAGTGTTTTATTCTTCCCCTAATAAGCACCAAAAAGCAGTCACAGCTGTCTTCTTCTTGACATCCATGGTCTCACCTTGGCCCTTGCTGGCATTCTCTGTGGGATCGAGTGCTATAAACTGCGATGATGGGAAGGTTCTGTGCTAGGAGGAAGGACAGGTAGGAGGCACAGGAGAAGGGGCGACTGGAAAAAACTTTTAATAATCTATCAAGATGTGGCTCCAGCCTTAAAAACAAGTCAGAACTGGGTGTGGTGGGTCATGCCTTCTGTCCCAGCTACTCGGGAGACTGAGGTAGGAGGATCACTTGAGGCCAGGAGTTTGAGGCCAGCGAAGACGACATAGTGAGACCACATCTCTACAAAAATAAAAAACAAGACAGGGAATGGATTGGGAGGAAAACGCAGGGGTGGCAGAGCAGAGACAGACCCCTGTTCCTCGTGTTTTGGCAGCTCTGTGTTTTCTGAAGATACGGTACAAACATGGTACTTCTAATGGACCAATGAAAGAAAGTTCCAGAGAAGCTGGTTTCCTTTCAATATAAAGAAGGGTTTGTTTTTTCTTCCAGTAACTGAATATGCATCAGAGTAAGGGGCTGCCCCATGCAGTGGACTCTGAGGAGGTATAAGCAGATCAAGCTGGGTGGATCCCTGCCAGTGAGGTTAGGGTGGTTTGGGGTGTGTGTTTGGATGGGCAGTTCTGCAAAACAGTGGACTGACTACTTGGATGGCTGGGGCTCTCCCTGCTGTTTTCATGGGACCATCTCCTATCCCTTTCACCCCACAGGCACTGGCACAGGAGGACATTCTCTGTGAGGATAGAGCACGGGAATATCCCAGTCTTCCCCATCATCCTGGGCAGGGGCAGATGGACCAACTACAAACGTGCTTGAATTTTAGGAGCAGATACAGAGTCCATGAATATAGATATCCAGCCCTGGGCCAATTACCTGCAGCTCTCCTCTCCTAAACAACTTTAGCCAACTAAGAAGGAAGATAGTATTCACACAGCACCTCAAATCGACCGTTTAGAGTTTGGCTGTTTCTTTTTAAGAGGTACAAGAGTTTAGAACTGGGAAAATAAATCTGACCACTCACCTGCCACATCTGATCTGGTTGTTGAAAAGACCAAGATAACAGCCCAACTCTTCACGACCCATGTCATCTGGAGTGCAGCAGCCGGCTGCCAATGGTCAAGCCCATTGTCCTGGCTGGAATTCCGGATGGAAGGTTAGAGTGTTTGCCCGAGGATTGCTCAGGACAGAGCCCTTTGGAAAGACAGTAGTCAGATGTGTCTCACTCTCAGATGGTTGGACAGCTGCTATTGCTATCCTGTGACCAGAAGCCGCATTGTGACCCCTGGAGCTCAGTGGTCAGGGCACAGTTATTCAGACTTGGCCCACTCCAAGAGCAGGGCAGAGGATGGTAGCATCTGGGTAGCTTCAGTGTGGCAAAATACTTCAGGATTTCTAGCCAAAGTTTTAGGAATTCTTCCCTTTTCCACCTGGCTCTTTGTTAATTGAAACTATACAAACTTTCAGCATGTGCTATGTTCTGTGTCCAGGAGACGGAGAGGAGCTGGTGGGAAGGATGCCTAACACTCTTCCTCCTTCATGGCCCTGCCCCTTCTGTGCTCTCACAGCAAAAATACACTCAGCGAACATCTACAAACAACACAACTGACTCAGCGGTTCAGTGGCTCCCAGAAGGTCACAGGCATAGTTACTGTGAAGCCTGAATTGGACCCAGCTTCCAGCTTGCCTGCCGCCCACTGTTACTACATATTACAGTTCTGTAGGGGCTGCTTGGGCAGTAACTGCGTCTACGGACCCAAATGGCACAAACATATGGGGATTCACCGCCAAGAGGTAGCAAGTGGTCTGGCAAGGCCTCCAGTGCCGGGCACTGTGCACACAGCTCTCACCTTGCAGTCACTCTGGGAACAGGGCTTCATCTCTCTTGCTTATCCCTGGATTCCCCGCACCCGGAAGAAACCCAGCCAACAGATACTGCTGAGTGAGTCTGTTGTGCTATCATTTCTCCAAGTAGATTATAAGGGAAAAGTCTGTGTCATGGTCATTGGTGCATCTGCCATATGAACTTCAAGGGATAACATGATAGTGCGTCTTTTGATGGCTTTTATTTTTTTTTGAGACAGTCTCAGTATGTTGCTCTCGGTAGAGTGCTGTGGCGTCACAGCTCATGGCAACCTCAGACTCTTGGGCTTAAGTGATTCTCTTGTCTCAGTCTCCCAAGTAGCTGGGAATACAGGTGGCTGCCACAATGCCCAGCTAGTTTTGATGATTTTTAGAAGAGAAATTAAGTTTCAAATCCTGGTTCTATACATTAGCTGCCTTGGATTTTGGGCTAGTTACCTAACCCCTTGGAAGTTTAGTTTCATTCTACATAAAATGGTAGGCCAAGAGTGTGGTAGGGATTAAAGGAGATGACATACTTTGGATGTTCAGTATTTATACATGTAACATTTTGGGTTCTTCTCATGAGCTTGAATCACATGGACTACAAGGCTAGTCACTGTATGTTGGAAGAGTAAGCCATTCATGCTATTTTATCCTTATATGTCTGGGAGTCGGGGTGTTCTTGGCATTTACCTCTTGGTATGTCTGGATTCTATGACACATGACTTGCCCTCAAAAAAGGGGACAGAATAGTCTTTCCTGCCTATGGCCACTTCCCAATGTATGAGTATTTACTGATGGATGTACGAATTTTATAGGCACTCTCCCATAAATGTAATAATCATTTAGTGGTCTCCTTTTAAAATGGACTGTCCTGTCAATGAACCAAGTGGTGTTTAGTAACTAATTCCATTGGTAATTTCGTTTGGTCCAACCAAAATATTACCGATTTTATTTTCCATTATTTCTGTGTCCTAATTCACTCAAGCTATCCCAGTTCTTCAGCTGTTCGGACCCATTTACCTTTAATCCTGATTTTTTGGATAATAATTACTTGCATTTTGCTGTTTGTCCTTGTAATTACCAGACACTCTCAACTCTGTTTAATTCTCTGGACAATCCAGTGAGTAAGCAGTATTATTCCTGTCTTAGAGGTGCCGAAAGGGAGGTTTGTGGAGGTTAATTGATTTTACTCAAGGTCATAGCCAACAGGTCGCTAAACCACTGGGCTGAAGTGTTAGACTCAGACTTTTTCCATGGTACTCCAGCTGTCCCTTCTCTGTTCATCAGTCATCAACACTAACTGCGCTATGAGGATATTCGTATAACTGAGTCATCCTCTATCTCTTTCTGTTCCTCCTGGTTTTCCTTCACTATCTCAGCTCTTTGCACTCTCCAGATGGGCTCTAGCTAATTTACCTTATTACATCCTAAGAAGGAAAGGACCTCAGTGGCTGGTTTGGCTTTACCTCTGACTCTTCGCAGCTTTTGGCCAGACGTCTGAACCATGATCACGACTCTTAACGCAGGGCTTGGAACGTGCTCTTCCATTACCTGCCCTCCCCTGGTGCAGATGACAGATCAACCACGTGGGGAGAGTGCTTTTCGCCTCGATTGTAATAAAAATTTTAATTATTCATCAGTACAGTAGCTGTTAGACAAATGCCCAATTATTATTCATCCATAGCTAAGTAACCTCCTGCTCTTTTTTGGAGCAGTGACAAATGCAGCCCTGCCAGAACTGGCAGAGGGCACAGATCAAAGAGAGCTTTGTGTCCCGCTTCCCCAGGAGAGGGGAGGAGAGCCAGTTCATGGCAGGGCTCCCTGCCACGCCTCTGCCTCCTGTCAGCTGGCCCCGGTGCAGCTCCTAGCCTGACAGCCCTGAGTTAGGAGGGCTGGCAGAGGGGGAGGCTTGGAGTCCCCGGCCTGCGGGCCCCCACAGCTGCCGGGCATAGAGCACGGCCCTCCAGGTCACCTGGCAGAGGTTCACTGGGCGGAACAGCTGCCCAGGGCCTTTTGCCAAAGAGCAACAGAATTGCAGACGAGGATCTGGAGAGTGGCTCTTGGTGAGATGGGCAGTGTGTCTGGTTCTCCTTCACAGTCTGCGGCACCTCCCTACTGGGTCTCCTGTAGGCCCAGGTTACTGGGCAGGAAAACCCCTGGAGGAGAATATCTCCTGGTGGCAGCCCCTTCCCTCCCTGGTTTTACATTCTCCTTTTGGTGACCCTCTCCTGTCAAGCTCCAGCATCTCATGCTGTGGGGGCTTTTCCTGGGCTGGACATTTTTCCTGGTTTCCACTTTTTGCTACCGTTTCCTCTCAAAATTTACAAGGCGGGGCGTGGCCAGAAAGTCTTTTGTGATCTGCCTACAACCCAGGGGGCCTCTCTGCACATTCTGGGGGGCATCTCAGTTTCCCCACGTCCCCTCTAGACATCCTGAGCCCTTGTAGGGAACTTGCTTCTGGAGGCTTCTACCTGATTCCTCAGCTCTTTTCTGGGACCCTTTCTGCCCTCTGTGACACCAGTCACTGCTCTCTAGATGCCTCTGACTCCTAACCTCATCCTGCCTCCAAGAAGCTTCTTCCAGCATCTCTTGTGCCTTTTGTCATGGGCCTCCAAGGTCACCTCTGGCCTCCCTCCCACTCTCTCTTGCTTCAGCTGCCTGGCCCTTCCTCTCCCGGGCCCTTCTGCTGGTGGCCTCTTCCCCCCACCTAACTTGGTTGTACCCATGGGGCCCTGGCCCCTCTATGCCTATGCTCAGCTTGTTTGAAGCACTCTGCCTTCACCTCGCTGTCCTTCCCACAATCCACCTGCCTCCTAAGGAACACCACACGTGTAGCTTCCTCTAATGCAGGGTTTCCATCCTCCCCTTTCTGAATCATGTCACTGCTCTCTCATTAACCCATCATGGCTCCCCATCACTCAGAGCAGAAACCGAATTCTTTACATGGTCCTTACATGATTGGCCCTAAGTGATGCTCTGATGGCAATAAATTCTACCACTTTCCTCCTCCTCCTCCCTCTTGCTCCTCTAGCTTCACAGTGAAACCTGAGCCTGCCTCAGGGCCTTTGCACTTGCTGCCCTCTAAGGCTGCAGCACCCTTCACTCAGAGTAAACACTCGTCCCTCTGACTCCTTTCATCTTCCATATTCATCTGTGTGTAGTAATGGCCCACCTCTCCCTCACCCTGCTAACCTAACACGTTTATAGCACTTATCACTCCAACATATTTGTATTTTATTTATTGTCTGCCTCTAGTGGAATCTAAGCTTCATGAGAATAGGGATTTTGCTTTGTTCACAAACAGTGGAGTGCTGGAGGCTGAATTGTGCCCAATCCCTAAATTCTTAGGTTGAAGCCCTAACTCCCAATGCGATGGTCTTTGGAGGGTGGGGCCTTTTGAGAGGTGATTAGCCTGAGACGAGGTCCTGAGAGTGGGGGCCCTTGTGATGGGATTAGCACCCTTATAGGAGGAGATACCAGAGAGTTTTCTCCCCCAGCCCCCATGAGGACACAGTGAGAAGGTGATTGTCTGCAAGCCAGACCTCACATGAGAACCCAACCATGCTGGCTGATCTCAGACTTCCAGACTCTAGAATCTGGAAATAAGATTCTAGAATCATGAAAAATAAGTTCCTGGCTTGGCTCCCCTAGCACAGTGGTTATGGTGCTGGCCACATACACTGAGGCTGGTGGGTTTGAGCCCAGCCGGGGCCAGCTAAACAATAATGGCATCTGCAACAACAACAACAACAACAAAATGGCTGGGCGTTGTGGTGGGCGCCTATAGTCCCAGCCACTTCGGAGGCTAAGGCAAGAGAATTGCTTAAGCCCAGGAATTTGAGGTTGCTGTGAGCTGTGACACCATGGCACTCTACCAAGGATGACATAGTGAGACTTTCTCAAAAAAAAAAAAAAAAAAAGAAAAGAAAAGAAAGAAAGAAGAGAAAAGAAAAGTAAGTTCCTGCTGTTTGAGCCATGGTATTTAGTTGTGGCAGCCTGAGAGGACTACAGCACGGAGGTGTGTCATTTGCTTAAATGATCTGGGATGTCACTGTGGTTGTGGCTTATTTGCTCCTTGCTGCCACCTCCACCTGCCTGTGGGTAAAGCCCTTCCTGTTTGGAGGTCATTGCCACCTGGACTTACCTCCTCCTCCCTGCCCTCCTCTGGTTATTGTTACACCCTCTGTCCTTGTGACTCTCTCACTGGGAACTTTGGAATGTGCCTTCCCTCTTACTCTTCCTCTGGCTCCACCGTTAACATCCACAAAGGTGATCTGTGTTTCAAAATGCTTCCTCAGTTTCGAGATCTCCTGAAGTCCACGGCACCTGCTCAAAATTATATATATGTATATATATATATCTTTTTCTTTTTTATGGCAGAGTCTCACCCTGTCACCCTGGGTAGTGCTATGGCATCAGCCTAGTTCATGGAAACCTCTAACTCCTGGGCTTAAGTGATCCTCCCATTTCAGCCTCCCAAGTAGCTGGGACTACAGCCTAGCAGGGTTATTTTAAAAGATGTTCAGGGAGGCCCTGCGTCGGCTAGCAGCTATACCCTACAGTGGATGGCTGTCCAACACCTTTTGAGCTGCCCTTCCTACACTTTGATGTTCTCCACAGTGCCAGTACTGACCTCCGAATTTCTCAGCCTCTCTTGCTGCCAAGGGCAGGTATGTCATTTAGTCACTGCCAATCTAATGCTCCCACACAGATCTGTTACTTAAAACCGATTCCTCCAGGGAAGACAGTGTAGGGGCATCTGTTTCACCAGGATGGTGGTAGCAGGGGATTGTTCTAGAGCAGGCAGCTGCAGAAGCTGGTTCCTGAGAGCGAGCTTCACAGTGATGGCGGAGACTCAGCTCCCTCAAAGGGCCTAGTGTTCCTCAAAGGGCACAGTTCCTAGTGTGTGCTGGGGAGTCATTCCTAGATGCTCAGCCAAGAGTCTGTTTCTTTACACCTCTCAGCAACTTCTTTGAGCTATCTATATCCCTTCCTGCTTAAACTAGCGGGAGCGGATTCGGATGCCTCTAATGAGAACGCTGGCTGCCTAAGCACCCTCCCTGCCTCTCTCCCCTTGGTTCGCAGCCCAAGTCCTGTGATCATTGAACTCTTCTCCTCTCCTTACCCTGATGTCTCCCCCCACCCACTTCTTTCCTCTGCACACATTCAACACATACCGAGCCACTTCCTCTCCCTTTACACCTGGGCAGCTGAGCAGCCTTTTGGGAGATCACACAACCACACAGACCACCCCCATCTGCAGCTCAGCCTCATGTGAGGGTGGGCGCACAGTGCAGTCATCTTTTATTCTCTTGTTATGTCCTACTCCTGTTCTCTTTCATAACTTAACACGCTCACCATTCCCTACATGGGTGGCCTTCTGACCCTGAGCAGACAGCACTTAGGTTCCCTGCCTCACCCATGCCCCGGCACCCTCACTCCATGCCCCTTTCAATCTGCATGCATCCTTCTTCCTGCAGGCTGGTGTGGGGCACCCCTTCTGCTACCAAAAGGCACCCTCATCACAATACCTACAGCACTGCCGGCTCCCACCCTCTCTGGGACCTTCCTTCATCCGTTATCACCATTTGCTCCAGCATCTTCTGCTATTCTTTGTGTTGTCAAAAAATAACTCCAAAAACAGTTCGTTTGCATGTTGGTTAATTATTTTGTATGCAAATTGTTTCCTCATATGTGAGCAAATCAGTTCTTAAGCTGAGTTAAGGATTTACAAAAAAAGAGTGGAGATTGAGGAAAAACTGCAGACAGCGCACACAGCAAACCTTATCTGCACTTTTTGGGGGGGCCGGGGGTGGGTAGAGTGATTAGCTGGCAGCTAGCAGAGACAGCCAGCTTGGGCCTCTTGTCCTTGAATAGGTTAAGAAGGGATATCAGAGAAAATGGCTCTGATTGTTTGTAGGTTTCTGAGAAAGCCTCAAGAGTACGGCGGAGAAGCTCACGTTCTGGGCTTTTCTGTGATGTCTACCAGTGTCCTTCCATCAGCTTCCCCACCTCAGGTTTGATCTCTCACTCTGGAAGCTCTCATAATGCTCAGAGACTTGCCATCCTCAAACCATTCTCCTCTGACCTCCCTGCCAGCAACCCTCCAAGTTCTTCAAACATTTCTGAAAACTCACCTCTTGTCTCTGCTTCCTCACCGCCCTTTGTCCCTTAGTCACATGGGTCTGTCTTCTGCACCCCATCATTCCACCGTAAGCCTCATGCAAAGGTCATTCATGACCCTGGTGCCAAACACACGTGATATTTTTTTAGTTCTTTTCTTTCTGGAGTTTTCTGCCACCTTGGACACTTTGGCACCCCCGAGACACCTGTCTGTCCTCATTCTCCATGTACATCCATTGTCATTTAAAGGCTGACATTTTCTTCACATCACAGCCTTAGATACCGGCATCCTCTGGGGTTTTTCTCAGCCAGTTCTCTTCACTCTGGACTCTTGGTATCATTTATTGTTATTTTTTATAGCTAATGACTATATGCTAGTGATTCCCAAACCTGTCAAGTATTGCTAGAAAATCCTACAGAAGAAAATTGCAGTCAAGCAGCAGGGAGAGGATTTGTTTTAGCCTAAGACAGAAATACAAACACTTCAGTAAATGCTTGCCGTTATAATCCACCTTCACTGGACAGTGACTCAGATGTTTATGATGAGATGATCACATTTGCTAAGGCGACAAAAAGAGCATGATTTTGCCTGGATCTCTCCTTTTCTGCATCAAGAACTTCAAAATAAGGACTGGGAAGTGGCTGTCCTTTGAGCCACTTTATCTAGCTGTTGTCCCATGGAAACTTCTGTCAGTATTGACTCTAGTTAGGCACCATACAAGAAAGGAGAACTTCATCCCGCAGGTGGCCACCATCTACTGGGTCAGGCCACCCATGAGCCATTTTTATGCTCTTAAAGCATAATTAGGGTGCCCTACGCTACAGCATCAGGAAGAGAGACTTCTTGAGGTGCTGATGTTGCAGTTTATAGTTTTTATACCCAGAATTTGGTCTGGGAACACTGCTAAAATTCCACGGAGGCAGCTGAAGGAACTTTAAGGATTTTTTTGTTGTTGTTTCTTCCTTTTTTTTAAATAAAAGCTTTATTGGAGTAAAATAGAACCCCCAGGTACACAGGGAAAAGAACATAATTCAGCTGATACAAAACGACAACTTAAAGTCACCGTTATCCAACACAGTTTGCAATTACTTTTCAATTTCTTAAACAGCTCCCCTAAACTTGTTTTTTAATAGTCTTGCAAATTTTCAGCTGAAACAACATCAAGTTTTAAAAAAATTATGAGCTTCAGGGAGGGGACCCACTTTCAAGATAATGAAGGTGACATCAAGACTCTCCCCCTGACAAGACCAACTCTACCTAAAAATTGCTTACGAGTAACTGGTACTGAGTCCTATGTAATAGTCTATACATTTCAGAGACCGTCAGGGACGAGTGAAAACACTGATGTAGATGGTCCAGTACGGAGAAAGGGCAAACGAAATAGCTGTATGTCCTCGTCAGATGAACTCATGTAAGGAAATCAGGGAGGAGCTGAGAAAACACAGGCAATGGCTGCTCAGAAAATAATTAGGACAGAATCCTAAATGCCACATACAGTTAGACAACATGTGCAAGTGGATGCAATTAGAAAGAAACAAGCAACTTTCTGAATAGCTGGCTGCAGGTCTTTGATAACTCAAGAAGACAGTCAATAGTAGACACAAGAGCCCCCAAGTCTCCTCATCTGCAGATTCAGACCTACATAGTCTTCCCAACAGCCCTAACAGGTAAGGAAATATGCTGTTGGAAAAAGCATTAAGGTAGTTCTGATTTAAAAAAATCGAAACCAAAATTTTCTGCTTCTTCTCCATGAACAATTCCCTTCAAACCCTTGAAGGAAGTACAAGAAGCATAACAAAAACAAAATACCACTGATGGTAAAGGGAAGCCCTTTCCTCACATTACCAATTTGAAAATAATACTTTTGTCATTTTCTACATGTAAACACTCCTGCAGTCATTCTACAATTCCTCTACTAGGTATATATCCAGAAGACCAAAAATCACACTACAACAAAGATATTTGTACCAGAATGTTTAATGTAGCCCAATTCATAATTGCTAAATCATGGAAGAAGCCCAAGTGCCCATCAATACACGAATGAATCAATAAATTGTGGTATATGTACACCATGGACTATGATGCAGCCTTAAAGAAAGATGGAGACTTTACCTCCTTCATGTTTACATGGATGGAGCTGGAACATATTCTTCTTAGCAAAGTATCTCAAGAGTGGAGGAAAAGGTATCCAGTGTACTCAGCCCTACTATGAAACTAATTTATAGCTTACATATGAAAGCTATAACCCAATTATAGCCCAAGAATATGGGGAAAGGTGTGAGAGAGGGGAGTCGGAGAGGATGGGTGGAGGGAGGATGATTGGTGGGACCATACCTATGGTTCATCTTACAAGGGTACATGTGAATCTTTCTAAATGTAGAATATAAATGTCTTAACACAATAACTAAGAAAATGCCATGAAGCCTATGTTAACCAGTTTGGTGAAAATATTTCAAATTGTGTATAAAACCAGCACACTGTACCCCATGATTG
>CAUYQV010098079.1:0-10657 GCA_963574575.1 Galagoides demidoff | reverse complement strand
GGCTCAAGCGAGTCTCCTGCCTCAGCCTCCCAACTAGCTGGGACCACAGGCGCCTGCCACAACACCCGGCCATTTTTTGGTTGCAGCCATCATTGTTGTTTGGCGGGCCCGGGCTGGGGATTCGAACCTGCCACCTTAGGTGTATGTGGCTGGCGCCTTAGCCGATTGAGCCACAGGCACCGAACCTTTTGTTTGTTTTTTAATGTTTGAAACATCAGAAGTCACTTAGTAACAGAGTAGTCGAAGCAGAGAGGGAGAATTCAGAGCTAAATTATTTCTCCCAGCTTCTGGCAGGAGCTCTGATGAAAAAAAAATAATAATAATCTAAATACCAAAGCAAGTTTTGTTTTACATGCTCTTAGGGTTGTTTTTGTTCTGTGATGCAAGCGATTATTAAAATTTATACTTGTAAAATGATATGAACCTTTCCTCTCACATCATCCTTGTCCCCTTAGCAGTTAATAAAGAGACGCATTTTCCCCGAATTGGATAAGATATCATCCAGATCCCAATTGAAAAGATAGAATTAGTACAACAATGGATATATTCTAGAAATGAGTGTAAGAATAAAAATGTAGCATCCCCGTAAACAATACTTTCCAGGATTTCTACCCTGTTGCTAATTCAAAAGCATTTTCTGGTACAAAAAAAAAAAATCTTTCTATAGATACATATTTTGGTATCTTGAAAGTATGCCTTTGTGAAACAATTCCATAAACAAAGACAACTTTTACATGTGTCAAATTCAACACTGTTTATGTTGGGAACATGAAACACACTAAGTCGGGAGGTCCAAATTTAAAAATATCTCAAACAGCCCATGACATGAGAAAACTAGTTTAGTTCAGACTTTTCCTTTTGATATCAATAATGTGTTAAGGAAAAGAGAGAAAAAGAAACTCTTATCAAAACAATATTTCATCTCCCGTGTTTCGGTCTGCTTCCAAATTTAAGAGTCTATCCAAAGTTTTATTAAGCAGTTAAGCTTCTAATCTTGACAAAAGATACTCAGAATCAGGCCATATTTGTGGTTAAATTTTTTTTTAACTTTTCCGCAGAAACAAATGTGTTTCTCAGTCACTCAGATGTGATACTAGATTCAGTAAATCTTGCAAAATATTATGTAAATGTTTGAAAAAAACTGCTCTTATCAACTTGCAAGTAGCAAGCAGTGTAGATTCACTGTATCAAACTGGATGATGCGTATGAGAGTCGTTTGTAAATAGTAACTAAAGCTCTACAGGTATGCAAGGTATTCAAACTACGGGAAAAGCTTCCTGTGCTATGATGATAGTGATAATAATAGCAGCATTAATATCAATACATACCCTCTTACGGAGTGATTTGTATTACATGCCAGCCATCATTCTTAGCACTCTGCATGTATTTGCTTATTTATTGCTCACAGAAACTGGTGGAAGTAGACACTATTATTATTGCCATTTTACAGGTAACAACCGAAACCACAGAGAAGTGAATTACATAAGGTCACACAGCTCATCAGCTTATGACCATTAAAGGAGCTGTTCATGCCTCTTGCAAATAGAGTCACAGATGAAAGTGTTGGCACAGAAGTCATGAATCACTGCCTAGTTATAGTATATAATCCGGTGACCCAGTGTATGGCCACGTTACTTCTTAATTATTGATGTAAAAGCACGCGCACGCACGCACACACACACACACACACACACAAACTTATTCAGATATCCAATGATGTGGCAGATGTCCCTGAACTAACACATATATTTGTTCTCTTCATTTAAAAATAATGCAAAGGAGTCATGTGATTTTCTATGCAACGGGTCTTTCTGCTATAAGTCAGCATGTATTAAATATTTGATATGTTAGTGCATGCTCCTCAGTGAGGCAGTATTTGCCTTCCTTGTTTGGTAAATTTCTCAAAGGTATTTGGTTTAGGTGGAACAAAAAGTCAACCCAAACCAACTAAAATCAAAAGGGGGAGTGGATCCGTTCCAGTAAGCAAAAAGCCAAGAGAGTTGGGATTTCAGGTGTGACTAGATCCAGGTGCTCAGATCATGTCATCACACCCATCTCACTGCTGCTCCTGCTCAGAGCTGCTCTTTTTTTTTTTCTTTTTTTCCGTTCATTGGCTTCCTTCATGGTCAGGTTCTCATCACCAGCACTTACTTGTATGTGGTTGTTCTAGAAATGAGAGTACTTCTTTCTTTATGTCTCCAACCAATGTCCCAGGGAAGCCTTGGATTGGTAGAACCTGAAATCATATACTTGTCTCTGAACCAATTGCTGCCTTCAAAGGGATGAGGCATCTGATTGGCCAACTGAGAAGTAAGAGGAGAAGAAAGGGAGAAAAAGGAGCAGAATATATAGAAGAAGATGTGGAAATGGGACATAAGAGTAGCCTCTCTTAGTCCAGAGATACCATGCTGATTTTTATATTAAATGCTATCTCAAAACATTAGCTTATAAAAAAAAAAGCAAGCAAATAATAGATCATTTCATCCTTCTCTTGAGATCATTTCCTTCAGTTGTGCCTGCCTTATTTCTTATATTTAAGGAAAATAGACAAAGAGCTCAGAACAAGGCAAGTCCATTTAGGAGGGAGATAGTTCTCTGCTCCATTGTACTTGTCTATAATTCTGGTCGGTACCATGGTGATGCTTAATTGCATCATTCCAACAAATACACAATCATGGTTAAAATCATAAATTAGCAGAAGGATACTACAAAGAGTGCCCCTTACTCATTCACAATGTCGTTCTCAGACTCTCAGAAGATGATGGGAGTTTCCCTGTGGTCTTTTCTCACATGGTAACATCCTTCTGCCCTCCTGCACACAAAGCTCCCATTGATTGGGAGAGCAGGGCCAAAGGGTTGGGGATCCAGGAAGTTCTCACTGGTCTAAGAAGAATACGCACCACACCTTCTGAAAGCTTTGCAGTGACCAAAGCACAAAATTAGTCTGAACTGAGAACTGGGTAAAATTAGGGACGTGCCTTTAGGCAGCTAAAGTCTGGGAGATTGAGAGCTCAGATAACAGCAAATGGATATTTGGGCCATATGTTTCATTCCAGCCTCATGTTTTCCCTAAAACTTCTTCCTATCAGCGAGGAGAGAGAGAGAGAGATCCAATTGAGAGTCATTCCATAGCCATGCAGGTGCCCATCCTTATGCTCAAACTCCGAAGCCTCCACAGCATGATTATAAACTATATTCTCTCCCTTTCAATGACATTTTTTCTTAAAATTTTCTTTTTCTTTTAGCTCCAGGGGTAGAGCATAAAGTCATACTCGTCCACTCACAACACACTATCATAATAAGTCTGGACTGAGCCTCATAGGCATTTACATTTCACCCCCCCCCCCGCCCCTTCCACATCCCCCCGTAAGCGATACCGTGTTTGATAACACCCTTGAATTTGTGTGTATCCTCACGAGGCACACAGACTTGCCCTGTCGTGCATGCACAGGCGCCTTTTGTGCTATGTTTCCATTTCTATAAATGTGTCCACAGGATTTATTCTGCTTTTTTCTTCCTCTAGTGCAATCTTTAAGTTTTGTCTACACTGCTTCAAACCACTGCCTGACATTGGACTCAATCGGCCTCCCTGATATCTCATGACCCACCCGCCCTCCTCCCCCAGCCCCACGGTGAACCCCTGAACACTGCAATTACTGCCACCCTCACTGCCACAGACAACACACACGCTACTCCCAGAAGGGGGCACATCCAGGTCGTGAGACTCTCGGATTGGTCTCCATCTGGCTTCCCTGTCTTGAGAACTCTATGAAGCACTCACCCTGGTGATCGTACCAAGTTTGTATCACGTGAAAGGGAGAACCAGAGGCTCAAAGAGGTTAAGGAGCGGAGGCTCATTTCACATAGCTAGTTAAGTGGTGAAGTCTGGATTCAAAGTCAAGTTTGTCAGGGGACCCTGAGGCTCCCGCCCTTGTGCTGTTCTACACTGCCTTCTGCAGGCATCCCACCATTCAGTGGCCGAGGCCACAGGCAGCAAGGATTCAGTGAGTGACCTTCCTTGTGAGAAATCCAGAAAAAGTGTTCCTTCCCTTCATCAGGCATCCATTCCCCCAAGTGGCTTCAGGCCCGTTGGGAGACTAGAAGACACAGCCACAGGCCGTTGCATGATCAGAGGTGAGGAGAGCACCACTGGCGAGGGGCCAGGCACGCTCCAGCCTCCTTGCCCTCTGATACAAGCAGATTAACAGCTGCCATCTGGCAAGCACAGTCTCTTTATGCAAACTGCAAAGCCCCCCACCCTGGTGAACACAGTGTGACCAATACAGTAGGGCCAATGTGACTATGATGACTCTATTAATGAAGACAAAAACCTGAGATATGCCAAGTGCAGATTAGAATGGCATCTTGGTAACACGATTACCTCCGAATTACCAGCTACACAGCGAGATGGCCACGAGACTAATCCTGGAGAAGGCTGGATGCTCTGGGCAAGGGATTGCTAATTCTGGCTTTGGGGGCACCTTCCACTGTACAGAAAAGTGGTGATTCCACGAAATGGAACACCCAGGAGGTGTGGCTTCCTCTGTAGGAGAAGTCACTCTCTGTCAGAGCAGATTGAATTTCTTCAAGTTCTCAGGTTCTAAACTCAGAATGGTCTGTAATGAGATGAGCAAGGAGTGTGTTGGTCAAAAACCAGAAACAATGACAAGAATATGGCAAGTGCCCACATTTGTAGCATGGCTAATGAAATTAGCAGACGTGAAGGGACGGGAGGAATGACTCTGAAGGAGGTCTACCATCGCAGGTCAAGCCATTTTCTCCTGCTTCCTTCCCCTTTCTGTCTTAAGCACGAGTTATTTAGTAAAAGCTCTTCGATGCTACTTCTCGCACCCCTGAGGGCATGTCATCTCCGTGGGGCGGGCATTGCTATTTCCATCTTCCAGACTAGAGAGATAAGGCTTGAAACCATTGTCTGAGGTCAAACATCTCATCACTGGTCAAGGTGAGAGGCAACCCCAGGTCTTCCCAGGTCCAAAGTTAGTGTTCCCTTAAGGAAATGCCAAGGACTGCCTTCCCGATTTCAGGGAGCTACATTATTTGTCAATAATCTGACAAGTGAAATGTCTTGTCATTTAACTGAAATGAACAGTCTTTACTTGGCAAATCTGGAATGAACTATGAAGTCTCTAAGACTCCCATTTGCCCTGTAAATGGAGATATCTCTGTTTACAGTTCAGCCATAAGAGGCCAAGGACATGAACTGGGGGCATGGCACGTGGTCTAAACTGTATATTATATAAAGTTATCTAAATACATCTCGGGAAAGCCCACACCCTTCCTTTCTCTTGAAGTCCACTTCCCCGCCGAGCACACAGATGAGCAAAACGCCGCGGAGTTGCCATGTGCTGTACCTGTTTCAATCAGATGCATAATTGTGTCATGACTGTTATTGTTTACTTTTCACACTTTCACTAGCAACTTTATTGTCTGGTTAAGTCCCTTTGAAATCCCTTTCTGGAAAAGCAAATGAGATCACATTCTCCCTCCTCCTGGCTTACAGTGTCATTACCACACTGGATTCTCAAACAATCGGCTCAACTCCATTGTCATTCTGAAGCCCTCTTTCTTTGGGAAGGCATTCACAAACATACTCAATTTCTGCCTTCTCAATGGAGAAAATTTTATAGAAACCACCATAAACGGTGCATAATTGGAAATGGCTTTAAAAAGCCATATGGAAGGATGAATAATCTCCCTTTTTGTTTCTATCTTTCCAAAATATTCTCTCGCTTTGTATTTTTCAATACCTCTTCCACCCAGCTTTGGTCAAAATTGTTGTTGGCCATTTGCCAGTTTGAAGTGTCCTACAAAATGGATTGCTTCTTTTGTAAATAAGAAAAAAACTTGGTAACTTTGGGAAATGTAGCTTTAAAAATACTGTAGTGGAGTGATAGGTAGCTGGGAGCACTTTCAGGGGGGTGGGGCACCGAGGAGCGCAGTGAGTTTACTGTCTGTTCAGCATGTATATAAATCACAGTCCAGGTAATATTGTGTGCCTGCCTTCATATCTTCTGGTGGCTGTAGTTTGGGGCATCACAAATATTCTTTCAGGAAAGAATCACATATTCCCTGTCTTAAGATGGCCTTTCGTTTGGGGTTAAGCTTTTAAATGACACCCGTCCTCAATGGAAATTGGGACAAATTTTTAACCACTGTTTTCTTGCCTGAGGTTTAATGAGGACGCCATGATACCCAAGTGAACAAGCACACCCACTTTTCTTGGCTTCTTTTTCTTACTTTTTACTTAACGAAGCTAATTTATTCCTCATACAATTTATATGCCAACTCCTCTAATATTAACTCTTACAGAGGAACTTCTGCTTGGGCCACTCTGCCTTCCCTTTTCCACATCACCCTGGGCTTTTCAGGGTGAAATATCTCAAAATGGCACATCAAGGACAAATATCACAGCTGTGAGCTCGTTCTCAAACCAATGTCACTGTCAACACTAACCCAGCAAGGCCTTGCAGGCCACTTTAAGGCACGTGATCATACATACAGGTAATAACATTTGTGATTTTTAGGGAATGAGAAATGTCAGTGGAAGTTCACTAAGAGGAAGTTAATTAAAGCTCGCACTGGTGAAGAAAAACAGTTCTCTATTTTTGCTCTTTAAAAGGAATTACATATGTAATTGATTACACTTGAATCCCTGTGTGGAATCACTAAAGTGACCTTCTCTTCAATACTCTTCTTTCCAATAGATGTTTCATCTTGAATCGTATCTCTTAATATAATATTCAAAATTATGATGATAAGATACAAAAAAACTTTACTGAAATGATTCAGTGCATAGGGCAGGACTGGATTGTGTCAATTAAACACTGTCTCTCTGTGCTTCCTTTTATGAGGTGGGTTCTTTTTTATGGTGACCTCCAAAAAGTAGCTGAAATAAGATATATTTTGCCAAGATATCTGATGAGGAAATTATCACTAGGTGTAAGAAATAGACATCCTAGGGTGGTGCCTGTGGCTCAAGGAGGAGGGCATCAGCCTCATATGCTGGAGGTGGCGGGTTCAAACCCAGCCCTAGCTAAAAACTGCAAAAAAAAATAATAAAAATAAAAGAAATTTAAAAAAAAGAAAAATAGACATCCTGCCTCTCTATTCTCATGAAAATGCAATCAGTCATATCTCTACTTACCAGGAAAGACAAAACATGAAAAGCCTCAAATATTTTGAAAATTGCCATTAAAAATTAGCTCATGCCCAACCTATATTGACAAGAATCAAATCAATCGATGAATAAGATGTAAAAAAAATCATAAGTTCTCTTACCATGGACTTTTTAATATCATCATAAGAAAAATCAATTTAAATGTCTACCTAAATTCAGAAGAAAAATAATATGTGTGAGTTACATGCATGCATATTTAGTTATATATGTTATGTATAGTCAGTGTATATGACATCTTGAATCCCCTTAGACACACTGAAAAGAATAACACTGATGGAGCATGTGACCAGAGTACAAGTCAAATCTGTGAAGTGTAGAACATAGATGTTTTGGCACAATAATCAAGTAAATGAGATGAAAGCTATGTCGATTGGCTTAATGTAATCACATCAGATTGTATAGAAAAAATCAGCACATCGTACCCCACATATGCATGAATGTATTTATGATCTATGTGTATTTGACTTAATAAAATAAATAAACAAAAATAAAAAGCTTCTAAATTTAAAAAAAGAAAAGAATAACAGTTAAGAGCTATTCACAATCCCTATATGAAGTAAAGAAATAGTCCATAATGTACTTGCTCAAATCAGAGCCAAGTACTGAACAAATACAATTATGAGGTTCTGTTGGGTAAAAGACATGAAGATTCTTCATTTTCCTAGGTTCTATCTCAAATGGGGTTTCCTCTGATATCCAGGTTTCATCGGGGGAAAGTCTTCATTTTAAAGTCTAAAACTCGGTATTACAGAATCTTAGGGTTAAACCATGAATCTAGAGAGTATCATTTTAGTGGAAATTTTAATTGAGACCAATACTTGATGTCCTCATGAACAAATGCCCTATCTTAAGAGATATTAAAGTAGCCGCCTCTCAGGCTTCACTGCCAAGTAAAGGTGTGTGTGTGTGTGTGTGTGTGTGTGTGTACACGGGTGTGCGCTGCAGGGACGTGTGTATTAACATGAGTGTTGCCTAACACAGCAGCTCAGCCACCAAACGCCTTCCTCTTTGGGGGGGGGGGGTGTCATGGTTCTGTTCGCATACGTGGTGCTGCATGTATTTCTATAGTTTTGAACAACTATATTTGATTAAAATGTCAGGTTTATCTTTTTCAGAAAGAGAAGAGAAAAATGTGTTTCTCTGGAAAGGAAATCAACATGTCTTTATGATCGATGCAGAGAGAGAAGCTGGGTACTGTGGCTTTAAGTGACGAAGCAGAAAGAACAGCTCTCACCATTGGCTGCTGACATCATTGTTGCGAGGCAAAGCTCTCTTTAAGTCTCATAATCCTTGTTTATAGGGTAGACTTACAGTCACTGACCCGGTAGTTATTACTCCAACTTGTTAAGTAAAAAGCCTTGCATCTGAGGTGCCCATAGTTCAATTTGTGTAACTGTCCTTAGCAACGTCTTTTAGCCAGAGCTCCCTTCTCTGCTGCCTTTCTGTAGTAGGAGAAAACTACTCTTCCCCCCATAGGAAGGCACTTGACTTCCAAGGCTCCATAATTGTACCAAGAAATCTTCCTTCCCAAGGCAAATAGGAGGAATCCTTGAAAGCAACTTCTAGGCTATGCCGGGGACATACAAAGCAGGAATTATCTTCCAAGAGGGGTGGCGAGCTGATTCAAGACGAACTCGGGGGCTGCTTCTTACAAAAATATATCTTTAAGTCGCTTTCCTTTGCTTGGAAACTACCTACATCCCCGGAAGCCCAAGGAATTCCAGATAGAGCTATGCTGGGTAGAAAAGAAAGCACCTGCCCTGGCTTACGAGTTTTGTGAGATTCCCCATTCAAAGGTGCTGCAACCAGCGGACACTCTACTGAGAAAATCAAGGGAATGCAGCCATCTGTGCCTCTGTGCTTAAAACCAACCTCACCATCTATGAATTCACGTATCAGTTAAAATGGCTGTATCTTTTGTATCGTGAATGAGATCTGTCAAGAAAAATAGCTGAAGTGGTAATCTGCAGCTAGTTTCAATAATAATCATGTCCTATGAATAAGCCCCTCCCCTACTTAACCTCTTTGGAAATGATATGTTGGCTTCTGATCCCCAATCAATGAATGCTTCTAGAAGGCATTCTATTGACAGGAGTGTGCTCAGCATGGCAACCCAGACCTGATTAAACTGTTAAACGCCATCGCATGCAAAGCACCCCAGTCAAGGCTCTGGAACACGTAGGTGCTCATCACAGGGTCGTTTCCTATTTTTCACTCCTGTCTTCAGTTTGCATCCTACAAATTAAATAACTAAGCACAAACAACTAATGCATTTGCCTAAAGTTTAATAACGCTCTTTTACCCAAGTGGCCATCCTCCACCCTTACCCCACACCTGCAATTGCCAGGGTAGGCAGAAAACAGGGTTTAAGAACGCATTAACCCCCTCACACCCCTTATAACTAGCTGAAACCCTTTCCATAATTTATATAAAATTGTGATGATTAAGATACGTTCTTACATTCTAGTAATAGACCCTTTCTAGAAGCGGAATCTTATATTTTTGATACACTGATGGATGGGTCTTCAAATTTTGTACTGTCTTTAGAAGTTGTCTTCACAAAACAATTCCCTGTTGTGGTCAAATACAGTTTATAGAATACAGCAATTGATTTTTTAAGACTATAATGCCCCCTGTAAGACCGTCTAGGTCTGCTGTCATGTTTAATGAGAGACCCTTCACTTTCCATCCTGTCCTAAAATAATTGGCCTATTCATGTTTCCTGCCTCTGTGTTCATAAGTTAATTTTCAGAGGTTTTATTTTTACTAAGAAACCATCCATTAATTCGTTTAAATGTATTTCTGTGAAAGTATACGTAGTATCTGCCGGTAACTTCTATCATCTTCCCCGTAGTTGTAGTTTAGAGACCTCTGTCTCTCTCTCTCTCTTTCTCTCTCTCTCTCTCTCTCTCTCACACACACACACACATCCGACTTGAGAAGGTTGTATCTAGTTCATCAATACTATCAAATCATTTAATTATGATTTAATTATGATTTTACTTGCCCCTTTTTATGTTTTCTATATTGTTAGTTTTGGCTTTTACCTTAATTCCATCCTTCCATATTCCTGTTTCATTTTGTTACTTGTGAATTTAAGGTGAGGGTTTTAAATTCTGTTTGCAATCCTTATTTTCTTTAACAAAGACAATTTAAGGATATAATTTTTGTCCCTGCACAAAGTTTGTTTGAATGCCTTACATAGTATGACATGCTCTGATTTGTATTACTCTAGGTACATAGTTTGTAACTTTAATTTCATTTTCCTCTTTGACCCAAGGATTATTTAAGAGTACTTCTTTATTTTAAGAATTTTTTTTTTTTTTTGAGACGGAGCCTCAAGCTATCCCCCTGGGTAGAGTGCCATGGCATCACAGCTCATAGCAACCTCCAACTCCTGGGCTCAGGCGAGTCTCCTGCCTCCGCCTCCCAAGTAGCTAGGACCACAGGCACCCGCCA
>CAUYQV010098076.1:0-11994 GCA_963574575.1 Galagoides demidoff | reverse complement strand
TGTTTTCATATACAATTTGAAATACTTTCATCAAGCTGGTTAACATAAATTTCATGTCATTTGCTTAGTCATTGTATCAAAACATTTATATTCTAGTTCTAGAAAAGTTCACTTGTACCCTTGTTAGACAGATATATAGGTTATCTTTCCCGGTCACCCTCCCACCACCCAATCACCCTTCTCCCCTCCCACACCCTCCCCATATTCTTGGGTTAGAATTAAGTTGTATCTTTCATTTGAGAGCTATAGATTAGTTTCATAAAAGGGCTGTGTACATTGGATACTTTTTTCTTCCATTCCTGAGATACTTTGCTAAAAAGAACATTTTCCAGTTCCATCCATGTAAACATGAAGGAGGTAATGTCTCTGTTTTTCTTTAGGGCTGCATAGTTCCATATATTTATATGTAAGATTATAACAGAACAGAAGAAAATCATGTTTAGAAAAAAAATCATAGCAGTGTGAATTTGGAAGTATTGCTTTTCCCTAACATGGAATGAATGACATTATATAAGTAAAAAGGTTAATTTACTACAGAACAAATTAAGTAGCTTTTTGGAAGTAGAACTATGGTGTCACCTCTACCACACAGGAGAATATGTAGGTCAAGTAAAAATCCAGAAAATTAAGCCATATTTGAGCCATCACCAATAAAAATAAAGGGTCATTTTGCTGTAAAAATAAAACAATGAAGACGCACCTAAAAGCTATTTTTTTAATCCCATTTTACTACTCCTGACTCTTCTTCATTCCTTTCAGACCCAACATTCCACAAATCTTTGCTTTCTTAAATCCCCAAGATTTGCTCAAGAGCCTCCCCTGCCTGGAGGAGACCCTTATCCCCTTCTTGATAATTCTATTAGCAGTCACTTTTCTCCAGGTTAGCCTACATAAGAAACTAGATTCTTAAAGGCTTACAATAACAAATGCTTAGTTTTTGCTCATGCTCTGTGAGGGCGGTGGGTCCACGGCAGTTGTCCTGGGTCCTGCTGTCTTCGAGGGCAGGAATCCATGTGGTTTCACATTTCAGAATCTGGGCTGGATTAGTATCAGTGTCTGGACAGTGCTGTTCTCACAGTTGAGGACAAAAGCAAAAACATCCCCAAGTCAGACAACAGCATTTAAAACTCTTCTTGCTGTGAAGTAGCAAATGTCACATCTATGCAGCCTATTGGCCAAAGTCTGTCCCATGATCTGGGGAAGCCATTGAATGAAACAGCACGAAAGGAAGGGAAGGCAGGTGGGTGACACCTGTGGCTCAGAGGAGTAGGGCGCCGGCCCCATATGCCAGAGGTGGTGGGTTCAAACCCAGCCCCGGCCAAAAAAAAAAAAAAAAAGGAAGGGAAGGAGGGTATAATGATGAACACATCTTACCGCATATCAGTGATATTCAACTATAATTGATCAAATTTTTGTTACTCCATATGTTTTCATCCTCTACAAGTGTGTATCACCCCAGTGGTCAAGGTGGTACCCTTAGCCAGATGACGCTCATGCCTGCACTCACATATGTAAACAGAGTCAATAATTAGTCACCAAGAAACCACCTCTGCCTTTAGCATTACTGAAATGCTCAATAATAAGCATCCAGACATCTTAAGGCTGTTCTTTTATTTAGTTACTTTTTTATTTAGCTAGCTTCTTTAAAAATTCTTTGCTATTAACTAAGTAGGGAAAATGTCCAAATGGACCCTTAGTTTATGTTCAATGAATCAGAACTTATGAGTGTCTTTCCCACAAGTATTATCTCTTATTAATCCAGAATTATTTTTAGCATGCCAGCAAATCCCCAGTTATTATCATTGTCAAATACATAGTTCTTGGTAAACTTAGCACCACTGACCCATTTTCAAGGTAAGACAACTTGCATTAATAACTCAAATAAAACACACTTGTCAAAAACTTACATTTCAAACCTAAAAAAGGAATATAGGAATAGATGGATGGTATCCTATAGTTAGTATTTTAAGTTACATTAAGAGTTGTCAGTATTTTCAGGTCATATGTTTTCTCTGTCTTTCTGTCTTCTCCACCAGAGATCAATGTCCTGAAAACTTAAATCATGTTTATAAAACTGTAAAAGTGTTCAAACACAAGATTTGGGCAAATTCAATATTATGAGTTTGTAATTTAAATAAACAAAAAATAATTCAAAGGAAAATGAATAGCGATACCAAAATACTTCACAAATTCAGTAAATTTTTGTTTGAAAATATTGTTTTCAAATCATAGAAAACAGAAGGCTATAGGAATATCAGCAAAGCTGGGGCAATATCTAATCAATTCTATTTTCCCCTAAGTGGTTTTACTATGTTAACAATTATAATCAATTTTAGTAAATATTTGGAAGCCTACTGATATTAATGTGAAAGAGAAATACTTGTAATTTTGTTAAAACTTCATATTAGTTGCCCTAAAGGAATTGAAATTTAATATGACTTTTATTGATCAGTAAAAACTGACTAGGAAATTGTCTTGGAAATTGAATATAACTGTTATTTACCCCAATTCACTAAACTCATCTAGCTTGACTGACAGCAGAAACAGGAGGTCTGCATGCCTGGCTAGAAGCAGCCTTGAAGAACCCCGTCAATAAGAGGCTTATTGAGGCTCAGCCTATGAGGCTGTTGTTTACTTGAAAGAGAACCAGTCTCTCTCGGAGATATAGAGGAGAAAAGAAGTTAGCCTCAGGTGCCTCTTCCGTGAATGTGTTTGTGTAATCTGCTCCATGGACATCTGTCCGGCACAATGAGCTGTGACTCTCCTCAGCACCTTCCCCCGCACCAGTCACGTGACACAACACGGGGGGCAGCCAAAGTCAAGGTTAACCAGAGATGCTGCAGGTGTCTTTAGATGCAAGTCAACACTCCAGTGAAATCAGATGTTTTGTGTAATGGCAGAAGCCTCACATTCAAAGTCAGTAAGACCCAAACAAACCACAAGAAGTTGAAGATAAAAGCAGGAAGTTGAATAGAGTTTAGCATAATGTTAAGAATGCCGTTTCCTTTCCTTGAGCTATTTTTAACAAAATGTATCTAAACCTTTCTATCAAACTGAAAAGCCTCTTAAGAGTTACTGGGACTTCTCAACAATTTAGCCAGGGTGATTCAGGAAATACAGAGGTGGAAACATGTACCATTGGATTTAAGAGAATACTTCAATTTGAAAAGTGAAAAACAATGAAATACAGGTTCAGTGAGTATAGAATACCTTCCTGAGTAGCCTGAATAAGGGGAAGAGGGAAAGATTTGTGTACAGGCGGGACAGAGCAGTGCCCAGTGTTAGAGCAGGCAGGTTACAGAAGAGCTATGTTTCAAAATAGAAGGGACTTACTGAAATCCTGTGAATGTGCTCAGAGGAAAGAGATATTACAGAGGAGATTTAGCAAGGACAGATTCCTGTCCCCTGCATCCCTGCCTGGAAGCACTTGTTCCTGGCCTGTGGCCTGGCCTCTGCTCTCTAGCCTGCCGGCCACCCACAGGCTGCAAGCTTTTATGAGAAATGAAGCTTCCCTTTCCACGTTATTGACCTTATCATATTTTTTTCAGTTAAGAGGTGAGTGAAAAAAATGGATGAATAAAGGTCAAGAATCACCTGTTTAAGGCAATAACTAGCCCTAAGTGTTATTGATTATTAATTTCTATTGAATCCAAGAAGAAAAAAGTTATAGTCATGCAGTTGTCATCAGAAGGGTGAAATAAGTAGGATTCTTGGAGGCATACGAGCTTTTCAGCACAAATATTTTCTTCCCATAAAACTCAACAGTTTAAGGATGGCTGAACTCAGTGACAGGAAATACATAAGGCATTATTGGAGGGCCAGTTCGTACACAAACTCTATGTAATTTACAAAAGACATCTATTATCCTGAAAGCTTTCTGGGCTGCTAATGTATCAATGCTGTCCTAAAATTTATACGGCACAATATCCTTTATTCTTTCATTGTGAGACTACTTGTAACATCCCTAATTTGGTCGCTTTGTCCTTTAATCTATTGTTCTCCCTATTTTCACATCATAATTTTCTACTGCCTCTCCTCCTTATTATATTGGTTGACCTTCTTACATTGGTGGATTGGAACCATTATGCATGTGAAATTCATGGCAATTACTGCGCTGAGTGTTAATAAGTATTTATTCTGAATTTTATTAGGAATAATGTTATGATGTCGAGTTAAACAGAAATGTGTGAATTGGTAATGGGCCTCACAAAATAAAGCCTTTGAAACTATTGCCAAAAGCAAAAGTAAACATAGCTAGCTTCCTTAAAAATTCCTTGCTAAAATAAATACGTAAGGATTGTTAAATAAAAGAACTAAGGCCAGTTTTCCACTACAGTGACAGAGTTTGAAAGATGAAGAAATATGGCATTCGCTTGACCATTTCTGGGTGAAAATTGTTCCAAGAAAGCCTTTAATCACACTTTAACTGTGTTTGCTTGTCTTTAAAAGAATGCTCCACCGCCCTGGCTTAGAATCACTAGGGTTCTTTTTCTTTCCCCTGGAGATACTAGATAAATGGCTAAAACGGAGAGAAGCAGGTTGTTCCGTGACCTAAGACCATGCTCAGATACACAGGTTACCACAAAGGTCAGATGTACATCCAGGCACTGGAGTTTAAGTCGTGCATGTGAATAACAATTGGTCTCAAAATCAATAAAACGCAGGACTAGTGACAGAGGTGGCGGAGCTGGCAGATAAGAACATAATGACCAGCCTCAGAGCAAGTGAGCTGTGGTAGGTGAGCGTTTCCTTCAAATGAAGTGTTTGATTAGGTATTCTGGTTAGATCCCTGTGGCATCCAGGATGCCTAGGCCTAGGTCAGTAAGCATGTGCATCGCCAATTTCCAAGGATTCCGTGATGAAAGAAACACAATACTTTTCCAGTCACTGAAACCGATAATAGCATTAAAATGCTGAGTGAAGAAATAAAAACTTGGGGGATTTCTATTTTGTCGTCTGCTCCAACTACCGTGAGGTCTTTATTGAAGCACATTAACCCTGGGCATGTTGGTTTCTTAATATGTATGATGAAAATGATAATGTTGAACAATTCCTGAGGGCATGGCAATTAATTAGCATTTAAAAATGCTTTAAAGAGAGGTGCCGTGTGAGAGCAAACTATTTAATGTAAACCAATAGAAAGCCAGGCACACCATCTGAATGAGAACTCTGTGTCTGCGGGAATAGCTGGACGTGATACGAGGGGCAGTTGGAATTTCAGAATAGAAGTTTCAAAATCCGGCAATTAACCCAGAGTTTTGGGGACCTACAGATAGCTAATGATCATGCCTTCGCTCTTCAAAGCACATCGTCACAAGCTATGTGTTTTTATTTTGACCACTCTTTTCAGTGGTTTGGCTTCCATCCACAGAAGAAAGAGCAAAATAAAAGCCTGTCGGGTCCATCAGCTGCATTAATCACCATATCACCCACCAGTGATTAAAAAGATATGTTCCTGAGAAGGCTTCAGGTAGAGGAGGAAGACAAAGCGCGATCAGAGAGATAAACAAAAAGTGGATGTGATGAAAGAAGAAGAAGATGATGACTTCCTGCTTCAGACGGATGTTGAAGGTGACCGAAGGCGTATGGAGGATGCCAACACGGACAGCTATGCTTAGTAATTAGCACAAACATCATAAGACATTCTGTGAGTCAGAAGACTGGGGCCAAATAGGCCAACAAAAGACCAACCTTTAACCCTTACTTGCTGACATTCGTCTCTTAGAGTCTGTTCCCCTGAAGAAGAGGGCTTTGTTGTGGAGAAAGCTTGGACATACATACACGCGATGACGAGTCTTCTCTTCCCCTGCCAGAACCACCTAGGAAACTTTTTTGGATCTCAGAACCTGGTTGGGTGTCTCAAGACAAAAATCTATGGAAGTATGGAATCTTCCTACAGCTCTCTCCCTGTAGGGAGGTAGGGAATCACAGATCACAGAGGAGTTTTATGGCAGTACAACAACTCTGTATGACACTATAGTGGTGGGTGTCTATACTTATGCCTTGGTCAGGCATGAGGACTGTGAACCTCCAAGGATGAATTCTAACGTAAGCTGTGGCACTTGGGTGGCACCATGTGTCAGTGGCACCCCCTGGTGGTCATGTTGATAATGGAGGAGGCTGTGCCTGTGTGGGACAAGGACTCCATGGGCACCTGTGTCTTCCTGTCAATGTTGCTGAAGTCTAAAAATTCTCCAAAAAGTAAAGCCCAATAAAAAATTTTAAGTAAGTACTAATTATGAAATTCTAACACTAATTTTCTCTATAAATATATTTAAAGGATGGATAACATTTAAAAATAAAAGTTGATAAGAAACATATTATATAACATTTGCAATAAAATCAAGGTACAAAATGCTAATTTTAGTCAAAATATAATTTAAGATTAAAAAAGAAACAGAAAATTGAGACATGCAGACTTGAAAGATTCATCAAATAAATGGGAAGAAAATGTTAAATAAGTAGAAGCAGGTGAACAGGTTCATGCCCTCTCTCAAAAATTTGTAGAATATGCGAGTAATATAGATGACAAAGCATGGGTTCATCTAATAGGTACCAATAAAATGAAAATAAATATAGTTTTAAAATTTTAATGGATATTTAAATAATACATTTTTAAAAATATAAGTACTGAGATCTAATTATATAAAAATAAGGATATAAAATGTATATGAAGTAGATTTTAAAATTTGCATAAATGATAATGAAGAAATAGGAATCAAAATAAGAATGTGTCACAAATAAGTTTCAAACCCAGATAATTTGATAGATGAGCCTAGTCAATAATACAAGAGTATAATACCTTTACGCTTTTTAGGTTTTCCAGCTCAAAAAGTTAGAAAGGAAAACAGTATCTCTGATAAAATGAGGTTATCATGACCCAGATTTTAAAGATGCGTAGAGTTAATAAAAGAATCGAAAGTGTAGGTTGATTTCAAATATGACTAAATATATAAAAATTCTAAAGATGTATAACCTAACCAGAGCTGTATTGTGGTGAAATAGGGATTATCCCGTAATTTAGGCTTGGAGGATTGTAACAGGGAACCTCCCTTTCCACTGGCTGTGTTTCCACATGGCTGACTACTCACCAGGGTCACTATCCTTTATTTTTGATCTAATAGTTCCTACTCTTTGACAAAGACATAAATATTACTTATATAATATACAGGTTTGAGGAAAGTATAATTGAGCTTCTTTTTCTCAGTTTGACGATTTATTTTGAGGACTTGTCTGCACTTGAATTTCCTCCATGCATTTTCCCTGCCCCTATAAGAGGGACACAGACACCCTGGCTGTGCCAGTGACTCTCTGTGTAACGTTTTAGGAATAAAATAATTACAATGCATTTTACTGTGTATCTAAACTACATATAAAAAATCCAGAGTTGATCATAATGAAACTGAACATTTTGTTTCCTTCTGTTGTTTTCTGTATTTATTCTTCAATTGTGTTAGTACAATTGTGTTAGTGAGAGAAAAAACTATTATTTATTGAATTTCTAAAATGTGAAACGAGGAAACTCAACATAACAGTCTTTTAATAGAATATACTAAGAATAAAGAAAAACATCATTAGATTTAGATTATGTCAATAGTTGCTAGACAATGTTTTAATTCTCAGCATTTTTATGTAAAAACATATGAAAACTCTCAGCAGACTAGAAATAGGATTAAGAATTTGATAAAGAACTTGATAAAGTCTATAGAAAAACCTCCAGTACAGACCCATGCCCTGCCCTTCACCTGCCAAGGGCAGGCCTGACTGCTGTCTTCAGTGTGTTCTTCTTGTAGAATCTTCAGTGATTAATTTGACGCTTTACAGATATTTAAGAGGGGAAAAAAATATTTAGGAACATTTTGTTCACAGTAAGTAACATCAAAAACATACCTGCTGTCATCTTAACATTTTCCATAGCATTGGTGCTACTGCCTATGAAAAAATAAAGATAGAAGTATAGTAAGGAGAGGGCCAAACTGAACAGAAACAAACAAAGGGGTGCCGCTACCTTTCCCCCCGAGTCCTTAGTCTGTGAACCTTCTTTAGTCCGTATTCAAAGTTCTTGTCGGATAATTGAACTATTCTCAGGTTTTGGGCTGTATTTAGAAGGGAAGAGTAAGGAAAAGTGATTCCGTGCCATCTTGCCTGCAGCCAGGCTCCCTGGGGGTTACCTTCCTCCATCACACTAGAGCTGTGACTTTGCTGCTGTTGAGAAAAGGACTTCTAGCATAATTTTGTTATAAGTATTGTCTCTTTTTCTTCACATACTTTTAGGTTTTTGATTTGTCGTGGGGTTTTAGAGTTTTGCTAGGATTTTCTAGGTGATTTTTTTTTTTATCTTGTTTTCAATGTACTAGATGGTTTGAGTCTAAAGGGTGAAGTCTTTCATCAGTTCTGGAAAAATATAAGTGATTTCCATTTATCTTCTTGTCCAATATTCCATAAATCTTATTCTCTTTCTCCCTCTCTTCTATTGGTATTTCAATTAAACATATGATAGACCTCCTCACTGTACTTGGAACGTCTCATAATTCTTGGTCAAGCGTAAGGTATTGGCAGATTCCCTTGGGCTAAAATTTATTTCAGCTTTAATGATTGTACTGATGTTATAAAATAAATTATATTTATCATTTTTCTCATGTACATCAAATGGAAGATGCTATTGAGACTAGGTTATAATAGAATATAAAATATATCTATATTTTGGAAAATTAAAATGGAAAAACAAAAGTATCTTAGGGTTGGACAGCAATAATACTTAGGAACATGAATACATTTCTGTTAATAGTTTTTTTTTTTTTTATCCCTGATAATATAGTCTAGGGGAAAATATAAATAACACATCCACAGAAATTATCCAAATTGGTGAAATAACAGATGTAGTTTTTTGTGTCCCTTGTCTTTCTCTTTCATGTCTCATTTCCAGGCAGCTCTTATTTTCAGCAACCTCCTACTTCATCCTAATTATTCCTCCTGTTGAAGTCTTGATGTATTTTTTTTTTTTTTGCTATGATACAACTATTATGTCAAACCTATGGTGTTTTTTCACTTCTTAAACCTGGCTCCAAAACTAACACTTTAATAAAGAAGAAATTTCTGACAATAGAAATATATGAGCACAGCTAAGTAGGGAATGAGGAAGCTTGTTGGAAGAAAGCTACTGTTAGAGAAGAGACAGTGGTAATATTTCTTTGTTACTGTCGTCTACCTCGGTAGAGATAAACATTGTTTTATAAATATTATTATGGGTAATGATTATTCTCCCTGCTGAAGAATGAATACACAGATGGGGCTGCCAAGATACTTTCCCAACACGCATTTCCTCACACTATTCTATTATACTATCCAAGAAAAGAAAATATCACTACCCCAACTCTTGGGAAAACTGTTTTATAAGAACACAACAAAGTAAATGGCTAACGTATTATCATAGGTGTATGATAATTTATAAAATGGAATCACAATTTTAAAGAGCTTTCCTATCAGCAACAGGGCACCGTTACAATGAGAGAGCCTTTAATTATGTTGTAAAGGTCTGGTATTCTAGGAAAATGTCACTTCAAAATAAACTTCTAACAGTTAATTATCAGTGATATTTAACTTGTACAAAAATTAAATATCACCATATAATCCTGTGATCATTTTATTGCTTTTGTAGACATTTCAATATTTTAAGGGTTTTTAAGTAACAATGGAAAAGGCTTGCCACTAGCTCAGTCTTAGTTTTACAGAAATACCGTATGACATTCTTGTGCTTTGTTTTACAAATAAATCTTTAAAAATACATGGGAAAATGGTGCATTGTCACCAAGGAATAATCATAAAATTATACGGTGTACCTTCAGTCACTTACTTCCCCCAAATTAGTTGTATTAAATAGAAAATATAGTACCATTGAAAAACCAAAATTTCCTATTTCCTATTAGACACTCATGATGTCTAAGACCATGAATAATTGTAAGAACTGATAACAGCTTTTTAATAAGTGAAATTCTGTGAATAATTTAAAGGTTTATTAGTAGTGGCCTATTTTTTAGCTGAAGTAATGAGATCTATATATTATTAGCCTTATATGTATATAGCAACATAAAGATTATATAAAATATACCTAGCATATATATATATACATGGAAATTTTATTGAGAAAAAGAGTAAATGATAAAAAGTTATTATTGGCTGGAATACATTGGAGGAAGATTACTTGAGCTAGTCAAAGTGAAATGAAATCATAAAGAACTATCTTATTTGCATACCCCAATAAAATAGTGTCAACAGAACCTACAATTCTCATCCTGATCCTCCTCAACTTCTCATTAAAAACAATTCTTGATTATTACTCATACTTACATATACATGAGTAGTCAAAATTATCTGTTCAAAAGCATCTGAAATATTTCTAGTAGAAATATTGTGAATTAAGGGAAAGCCTACATATTCCTTGTTCAAATATTTACTAATGCCAAAGGTGGTATTTCCAATTATTCATGTCTGTGCCACATAGATTTGAACGTCAAGGCGACAAAGATAGAGAAGGTTAAGTTATATGCAAATCCAGGTATATTGCTATTATTTATAAAAGGAAATTCTATAGCATGTGAATAATCTATGAGGTCTGACAGTTAAATTTGTCAACTTGCCACTGTGTGCTTACATTGGCACCACTAAACAAACAACACGGTAAGGTTTTGTAACTTGGTGTAACAACGTTTCACGTGTTTTCATGTTAACATGTGTGGCGGTGTCTTCCTAGGTGGTGTTCATTATTGCTGTGTGTTGTTGTGTTGCCATCACAAGAATGTTGGAGCTTGAATTAGAGCAATGAACAAACATTAAATTTCTTGTTACACTTGGCAAGAGTAGAAGTGGAACAAAAGACACGTTAGACTAAGTTTATGGGGATTTTGCCATGAAGAAAATGGAACTTTACAAATGGATGGAACATTTTCCTGAGGGGAGAGAAAGTGCCACTGATGAAAAGAGGTCATTTCAGCTAGTAAAGAGTAGAGCTGATGAAAACATTGCAAACATTCTTCAAATTGTATGTTAAAATCATTAGCTAACTGTGAGAAGCATGGCAAATTAAGTAAATATGGACAGAGAAACAGGAAAGTCTTAACAGAAAATCTTGACCAACAACTCACGGCTCTGGCATCACCACAATGCACCAGCTCACACAGCACTGTATGAGGAAGTCTTTAGCCAGTAAACAAATACCTGTATTAGAACACCCTCCTTACTCACCTGATCTGGCCCCTAGTGGCTTTCTTCTTTACATGAATATTGAAAAGAAATATTGAAAGACATTTTGATGATATTCAGGATGTCAAAAGTAATATGACAATAGCTCTGATGGCCATTCCAGAAAGAGTTTCAAAAGTGCTTTGAAGGGTGGACTAGATGCTGGCTCTGGGGCATAGCTTCCCAAGGGCTGTCCTTTGAAGGTGATGGTACAGCTATTCAGCAATGAGTTATGTAGCACTTTTTAGGGTTAGTTTGTGAACTTAATTGTCTGACCCTTGGACAAGTTTGTGCTCACAAAGTTTCTCTGAATTTGAATAATATCAACCTGTATTCAGTAACTCTGTCCAGAGTAGCTTTAGAGTAAAATCCATACATTCTAAGCTATAGCCACTAAATCACTGATGATAGTTATTATTAGCATTTTTGTTTCAATAGTATTAAGAAAATATCTTTATGAGAGTATATCAGTGTTTGTGAGTACTTAAAGATGGCAATTTGTGTTTCCTAAGAATATATGAAAATAATATCAATCAAATGTTAAAAGAATTAGGCTCGGCGCCTGTGGCTCAATCAGCTAAGGCGCCAGCCACGTACACCTAAGGTGGCGGGTTCGAATCCCCAGCCCGGGCCCGCCAAACAACAATGATGGCTGCAACCAAAAAACGGCCAGGTGTTGTGGCAGGCGCCTGTGGTCCCAGCTACTTGGGAGGCTGAGGCAGGAGACTCGCTTGAGCCCAGGAGTTGGAGGTTGCT